>JARJLF010000936.1:0-116445 GCA_029378395.1 Mycena leptocephala
AAATAAAATTTAATATTACGGTAAAAGACAAATTACTCAAGATCTAGTCACTCGGCTTGGGCCTAGAACCCTCGCATAAAATTACGTCGACCGATCTTTCTTAGGCGTCCGAGTTCTAGGGGGGGGGATAGTAATTCATGGTCAGTGTTCGCAATTTCTTTCGATAATTTCAACAAGCAGCTCGCGGGACTTGTCAAGCTGGGAAATGTATGTTGTGTTCCAGGTCTCGCTTCACAAACCTCATGAATTGCTAGACTGTCTGAAAGGCCAAGTCAGCGGCACCATGAAAGCTTTCCAGGATGATGATGTAGGTCAGTTCACCATGGAAACCTGGAATAATCTCAACAATGTTCGGTGCGGAAATCAACATACCTTGCGGAAAATTTACTGACAACCATATTTGATAAGACTCCTAGCGGATGAGATATGTAAATAGGCAAAAGCAAGAGTGGGCGTGTTCTTATTGAATTCAGATATGCTGTCAATTGAAAATCATGGATGGAAATAAGGAAGATAAGTGGTGGTCTCGGAAGAAGCTTGCTGTGGAGGACGAAATTCAAGTATTCCAATCACGACTTGATGATGCTACAAAGCTCGTGGGTGGATATATTTGCATTAGGGGACGGGTGGATGGTAGGTGGTCTTTTCCGACGTATGACGCGGACGAGGGCGAACCGAAGAGAAATGGTGGGGCGAAGGGGGCGATTTCAAGACGGGGTGCGGACACGGATCGCGACGTGGTGCGCCATTCAATCTGCTGCTCGTGCCTTGGTAAAGGCGCAGGCGTACTAGAGCGCCGTGGTGGTGCGAACGCGGCCGCGGAGGAGCTAGCTGATACTGTAGTAATCCGACCAAGTGTTCAGATGACGGGTGATGGGCCCCAAAAAATGAACACCATCAGGAAACACTGTTTTGTTCAGTAGCCACAGGCCAAAGGTACCCGGATATAGTAGCCCTAGTAGCCATCTGACAGAGACCAGTAGCCCTTGGTAGCTCTGGTAGTTATTCAGCGAAAGATCAGTAGCGCCGCGTTGCCGACCATCCACGGATCAGTAGCAATCAATAGCCGAGATCACACAATAACACACATTAAAGCCTCCGGGGCTTCACAGCAACATGAACAACCTGCAGATATTCGCTTTTGACCTTGTTGGGGTCTTCAGAGAATTGCACTGCACGAACCGTCGCTCGGCCTTGAGCCGCTCGAAACTTGCTAAGTCATTTCAAACTCCGCTCACACGTGCCAGATTGCAGTAATATACGCGGAGCTAGCAACCGGCTGATCGGCATCGGTCGACATTGCGTCTCAACGGCATCCAGTGCCGAGGCAAAGGATTCCAATGGAATCCGTCGGCCCACAGTGCGGTCTATCTCAAGTACATTGGATCTCACCATTTCATTCAATTCTAATGGGCTGTGACCCGTGACCCAAAAATTCGAACTTTTGTTTTCGTAGATCGCCCAGGCGGAGCGTGACACCCAAAAAAATTCGTAGATCCGCCGAAAATGGCCGGGCACCTCTCAAAAAATCGTAGAACCACCAGCTTCAAGTGTAGAATACCCAGGCAACACAACACAGATCACTATGGGAAGATAACACTGCTGAAAGTGGTATCTTACCTTAGTTTATTCTTTTGGCCCCCATCCCGCCACCACCACCGCCAAACCACCGCAATGAGTAGCCGCCCTGATGTCCTCAAGACCGGATGAGCATTTCGTGTGATCGCCGCGGCGTTTTGAACTGTACGCGCTGTGCGCGCGCGAAAAATTTGATTTTTTGAACATTTCCCGCCGATTTTGTGACTTGTTTTGGATATTCGAACATCCCTTCGGTGACCCGTGACATGTACGAAAATTTTCGTATATTTTGACTGCTGTGACGCGTGACATACGAATTGAATGAAATGGTACAGTATATCAGTGGACCATCCTTCGAAGGTTTGTCCATTGTTTTCCACCGGTTCTCACTGCATTCCAATGTGATTTGGCGTGTTGGCTTTGCTCTTTCAACGCGCCGAACTACATCGCAATCCAGTGGACTGCAATGATTCCAGGTCATGCTCATCCCACTGGTTTCCCGTCATCTCCGATGCACACCGTTCATTTCCAATGGACCACAATGGCCCACATCTGCAATTGAAAACCAGTGGCTGCCGCTGGTTTTCGACGTGAACCGTCGGAATCCAGTGTTTACCCCCTGCTGATTTCTTCATGAAATGAGTGGAATTGAATGAATACGCGGAATTTACTTGGAAAGACCTACAACTAGAGGAGGAGGAGGAGGATGTATAACCGCGACCTAAGTTTGCCCTCGGGCTTTCAGAACTTCAGTTGCATTCCCTGGGGGCAAATTACACCCATCAGAGTTGTATCACAGTAGCTGAGGATTTTTCAGTAACATGGGATACATTTGTGTAACAACCTTTATTAATCTCCCGTCGCCTCCGCCCAAAATGCCTCAGTGAGGCCCAAATCCTTTTTCTGAACTCGTTGTTCCACTCTTTCCGCATAAATCATCATCACAACGTGAATGAAGAAGTCGTAGTTCACGTCCGACATCTGCCGCAGCTGTGACTCAAAGCCGTTGAGCCAAGAGTTCAGTTGCTCGGCGGTTTCCGTGTTAAAAGCACGAGTTTGATGTCGAGTCCCATTCCCGTCTTCCTGTACGATAATGAGATCGGGTTGGGAACCATTAAGCGGTGCTGGATTGCACCACAGTCGGCAGAGGATATCTGTCGCGCGGTGACCGATGTAGTGCCAGGCATCCACAATGAATTTAGTGGTAGCAATCCACGGACTGTTGGGGTTCTGAGTAACGATGTGTCGCAGTAGGCTACAGGCGTCGTCATAGGCGATGAAACTGGGTTTGGATTGAGGATGGTCGCTCCAGATATTATCCAGAATTCGGAGGACCTGGGGAGAGCTCTCAGAGCGGTAACACTTACCCCAGCCAACGGGATATCCGCATGCCCATTGAACCGTTTGTAAGCAGTAAATGGTCTTTGCCTTGAACGTGTGAGCGACCTGTTCGCCAGGAGTGTCTCCAAGTGCAGGCAACTCGACACGAAGTTCAGGTCCCGGTCTACTGGCTTCCTCTTGTTGCCGGCGCATGACGCGTTGAACGCCTGGAAAGGACAGGCGACCAAATCTGTTTTCGTATTGACGGTGCCAGTCGATATGCGACTGCGTATCACAGGTCAACGCACCCGGGGAGTGAACTTCCCGCCCGCATGGAATGATACCACAAACATCTTTCAGGTGTAAGTGCGCATCGCAAAAGCGGCCGTCCTTGTAATTAACCAACGGCGCTTCGCACATATGAGTCTTTTGAAGAGCTCAGATGTTGGATGTCCTATGGTGAGCTGTTAACCTCAGATTTATTTCTTGTGCTGACTTGATTCCTCAGATGTCTGTCCTGTATTTTATTTCTACGTCTGTCGTACGCAGTATGAATATATTATTGCTTCCATCCAACACCGTGACCAATGCAAACATTTCAATTCAATTGATACACTTATTTCTTTGCGACTACGAATGGCTCTGGTGGTGTACTGGGTGCTACGAGCAACTACTAAGAACCAGGCTACGGCTACTAGGAGCTACCAAGCTTACGTGTGACAGCTACCAGGAGCTACCGAGGCTTGGCGGGGACTTCAGTAGCCCACAGTATCAGGGGACTAGACTACCAGGATACTCAAACTACTGGAGCTCCCGGGCGCTACGTACCCAAGTCATTGTTTCCTGATGACTTGGGAGGTAGGTGACGGTGACGGAAGGATTTTCAGGCCCAAATAGGCTCAAAAATGCGAGAATTCTCTTCCGGCATTCGCCGGACAACCATTTATGGGAATGTTCCCATGATTGCCGAGGAATGAACAGTTGAAAAAATGAACACCTTGGGTGACGGGCGACACCCCGTGAACACTTGGTCTGATTACTACAGTACTTTTATATCCACGACGACGGCGAGGATGAAAGAAGAGGTCTCACTACGGGCTAGTAACATGTGTAGCACGTACATTCGATAGTCATCACCGCAAAGGCCGGAAATGACCTGGACGTCCACGACGCAGCCTGTCATTAATATTTGCGCCAAATTCCCAGGCCTTCTTCCTTGTGTGATTCACCACCTGACCGATGACCCCAATATATAAAGGGCAGAGAAGGCAGAGATATCAGTCCTTTAGCACCTCTTCCTTTCGCAAGCACCCCGACAAGCCGTGAGAATAATTGGTGCTTTGACATGACATCAACCACAAGCCTTCGTGGATCCTACATGCCTTACGATATCAGCACTAATCGTTGGTACACAGTAAGTCCTTCAAGTATATAAATCAATAAAGCAATGTAATCATGTTAGGCCACGCAACTAATAGGGTACTTGCAGAGACTTGCTGATCAGACTCCTGAAGGAGATCCACGTCAACGAGATTATCTCACAGAGTTGAGCGGAGTATTCGAACGGAGATATAGGGAAACCGGGAATCTACAGGACCTTGAGGCAGCAGTACAGGCAATCGAAAAAGCACTAAGCTTTTTCTCGGCAGACCGAGACTCTGCAGGGTCTCTGACAACTCAGCATGAGCGTGTGCCTCCAGTGGAAACGGCTCAAGATGCAGTCAGTCTCAACCCAGCGGATCAAAGTGACCGACCTGCGCGGTTACAACGCCTCTCACAGATTTTAGCCTATCGGTACAGGATTTTGAAAGATCCCAATGACATGGAGCGGTCTATACGGAGCGGCCAAGAAGCAATAGAACTCACCCCAATGGATGACTTTCTGAGAGCTTCGCGTCTTCAGCATCTTGCATTGTGTTTTCAGATTAAATATAGGGAGGAGCGTACGGACCCCAAGGACCTGCAGGCTATGCACCAACTATACGGTGCTTCCTTCCAGACACAGGGCCCTCCTCAGAATCCAGAAGAATCTTGGAGAGCGGCTCTGTGCTGGGCTGAGTTTTCGTTGGAATTCCAAGACATACATCTTCTCGATGCATATTTGGCTGCCTTCCAACTCCTTCCAGATATCTTGTGGATAGGTCACCCCTCACATATCCGCGAAGATACTCTCCGCAAGCTCGGGCTTGCAGATGCCACTTCAAGAGCAACTAGAGCTTGCATCGGGGCATCAAATTTCACTGCTGCAATAGAGCTCCTGGAACAGGGGATCGGAACAATATTTCAACAAATTCTCCAGGTTAAGCCAGACCGAAGGGAGCTCCCCCCTGCACATGCCAGGAAATTGCAGGAACTTTCGTCCAAGCTGGATAGTCACACATATGATGGGCCAACTGACCTTTATCGCCAACGGAAAGAGTTACTTGAAGATATCCGCAGCCAACCAGGCCTTGAAGATTTTCTACGTCCAAAACCATACAAAGCTCTTTCCCATGCCTCTCAGGGGGTCCTGTCATAATTCTAAGCAGCCATACTCATGGCAGTGATGTATTCATAATTTTGAACCCCACTTCAGACCCAGTCCATCTCAAATTTTCCAATGTGTCTAGTCATGAGCTCACAGCACAACGAAAACTCCTTATGGACGTGTTGGGGAGATGCAATGTCAGAAGACGAGAGATTCAACCTCTACCAGACTTTACGCCTACCAGGAAGGCTTCATGTCCAAAACAACAGACCAGTGTTTTGCAGAACTGTTGGCCTGGTTATGGATGAATGTTGTCAATCCGGTGTATGAAGCATTGAAATCTGTGCGTGTAAATAACAATTCTTCGTCCTTTGTGACTAACCTAGACTGATAGCATGGGATTACCCATGGCAGGCTGTGGTGGCTACCTACCGGGGCATTTTCCGGACTGCCGCTGCATGCATGTTCTCCAGAAACTCAGTTCATCCATTCATACACCGCAACATTAGTATCTCTCCTGGATGCTTATACAAAGAAGCCATCCAACAGTCCGCCAAAACTGACTGTTGTTGCAGTAACACACACCGGTCCAGGAGGAATCAATCATCTCAAAGGGGTAGGGCAGGAAGCCCGGAAAATCCGTTCAGTGGTGTCCAATCTCCAATGCTGGAAGGGGAACAAGCAACCCCGGAGGCTGTTCAGCTCCAGCTGCAGGACTGTTCTTGGGCACATTTAGCCTGTCACGGAAAGCAAGATTTGAGCGCACCAAGTACAAGCCATCTCCTCCTCTACGGAGGCAACCTGGCGCTACATGAAATTCTGAAGATGCCTCTCCCGAGCGCTCAGTGTGTATTCCTCGCTGCGTGCCAGACAGCCATGGGAGACACAGAACTAATAAATGAATCCTTTCATCTGAGTGGCGGATTCATTGCCGCTGGCTTTCGAGGGGCCATCGGGACTCTCTGGTCGATGAATGATGCAGATGGGCCTGTTGTGGCAGAGAGCGTGTATTCCTACTTGTTCGAGGATGGAAGGCAGCCTCAAGCAAGTGATGCAGCGGAGGCTCTGCACCTTGCTGTGGAGAAATTGAAGACTAGAAATGTTTCTTATGAGCGTTGGATTCCCTTTATTCATATGGGTATATGATCTGTTCACGTTTGCGCGATAGTTCCTTCTCTTAGGTTCCGATCCAGCATGTCTATTCTGGATAGATAACCTTTGCCCACGACTCACTTTCCCCTTCTTACGTTTGAATTTTATTTTACCTATGCCTTCCATTTCATGACCATTACGAATAAAAACCTGTACGACACCCTTCTGTCTTGAATCACGATACTTTTGTTCATTCATCTTGCGGCAGCCGAGTTCGGACCTGATGTAAACTGTCATCATGGTATTTGTGCAGCCACCTTGGACAGGTTTTGAGGGAGCAGAATTCACAATTTGGGTTCTGAATATATGCTAGGTGGACTAGTATACACCTTTTGCATCCAAAATATTCTTGAGAACCAATGCATAGTGGTGTTGAGGTAGGGAAGTGAAAATTTAAGCGGGTGGATGTTGAACTTATTGCACTTGAGCGAAGAGAGTGGCCATACCCCAATCTTCCATCACCTGGGATCGGCCGCAGAAGGGCGGATAACTGGTGAATTCCGCAGCCTGTGGGCACCCTGCGAAATTCGGAGGATTGCCCAGCTGTCTCATTTGGAGTCGGGTGGCATCCGCATTATCCAAGTTAGCGGTAAATGCCTGATTCCGTCACAATTATACTAGACCCAGGAAACACGGGAAATACACCGATCACGGTATACGGTGGGTATACAACAAAGGTCCTTGAATTGGGTAAAACAGGTCCTAGGGCCAAAAGGATCAGGGACAATAATCGTGACATTGTCGGCCAGCGTTGAGCCTTGCCAGCATCCACTACTCACACTGAGGTTAAAGAAGTTTCAGCCAGGCTGACTTATGGTCTGAAACTTCAACAATAAATGTCCAAATCAGAGCACCGGGCAACATTCGGCACACCTTTGGGCCATGCAATGTGCGACATACCTAGGGAGATGATAAGAAGCACAGATGCGGGCTTGAGATGCGGACATGTACCTTTGCGAGCCTGCCAATGCGCATCGGAAACCAGACGTTTGATTCATGATACATGCAAGTCATCGGGCATTGCACTGAGAGATAGACGTTAGCAAAGTAGGATATTAACTGAAGAACTCACGTATATGTATGCACTGTCCGCTGGATTGTGATAACGTGCCATCATGGCAGCGCATGTTGCCAAGTGATCCGAATCGGAACGGTCATATGGAATTAATGATAGCTGCCGGCTAACAAGCGCACATAGGGCTTCGACCCGTCCGTCAAGGCTCGATCCAAGAGGTCCTGACGGACGGGTGCCGTCCGTCAGACCCGTTACGGCCGTCTGACGGGTCAATTAAAATTAAAATTATTATTATTCCGTCTTTCACCGGAATAATACTGCACTCAAACTGTGTAGGAAATTGAGCAATCACAGTGAACTAAAGCAACTCCTGAAGCGACTCCTCGTGTTTCTTCGCCGCCTCCCGTGCCAAACGCAACCGTGCCTTGACAAACATCAGCATTTCAATGGTCTCGGCCTTTAAGCTTGCGCGACGGAGCCCGATCGTGTCTCGGCCACCGGAAAAAACTCTCTCGACTGCAACTGCAGAGCCTAGATATTTATATTAAGTAACAATCTAGCTGATAAACCGGAGGACCGAATTACCGGGGATGCACAAAATATTTCGGGCGAGTAGATACAAGTTGGGGAATTTATGGCGCCGCGCATACCACCACTGAAGGGGATCTGTGTCTTCGAACGGTTCGGGAATGCTGGTGAGCCTAAAATAATCCTCCAGTTCATTATTTGAAACAACGCTCGAGGTCGCCCGGGCTCCGTAGCGCGCAAAAATATTGAACTTGACTGGTGATCCCGCAGGTGCCGGTTCGGCTGGCGCATCCGAGGCAGACGACTGCTGAGAATTGGCGTAATGAATCTCAAAATGAGCTTTCAAGTCTGCCTTCGATCTATCAAGCCCCGCGAGAAGCTCTGAGTCATCGGCGTAATCCTTCCGGAGCGCCTCGTATGAAAGCCGAGGATCTAGGACTGAAGGTGGGATGAGAAAAGAAATGTGCGCAAAAAAATAAATAAAACAAACGCGTGGCCCAAGAGTAATAACGTGATTCGTCGAACTTCGAAAAGTAGTCACTCGGCTTCCGATGTGCTGCCACAAGTCCCTCAAGAAGGGCAGGGTCTGCTGTGGACCGCACATGGAAGCGAGCCCAGAGGGAGATGGACTCTAAACAGGGAGCTCAGTCCACAATCCTCTCTTCGAACTTGGAAAATACATAACATGCAAGGAAGATGTCCTGCAGACCTCCTCGTAGTACTCAGCTGTCATGATGTACCATCAAAGGCGCAGTACACATATTCTCTTGGCCTGATGTCATCGTCAGAAACATCCGCGAGTCACATCCCTCTCCTGTTCGAGCATTGACTTAGATTCCTTTCTCAGGGAACGCCGTCGCTTGGGAAGCACAGTGAGTTCACATTACCATACTACGGCTACCTTGAACGCCGATTCACTCAGGTCAATGGACTGGCCGGGGACGTCATATTACTCGGATTCACCCTCTATAACGGGTACCGTCGCAGTCGCAGTGAAACCTCTCCTTCTGGAGCTCTCTGGCTGGTGTTGGTTCGCGATGGCAAGTGCTGCTTCAGCGTATCACATATATCTCCTTGTGACCTGACAATTCATAGGGGCCATGTATTTCGGGTTCAGTTATCCTCTCTAGATATTCCCACAAACTAATTTTCGAACTCTTCAGAATCATATGCGTTGCAAATCTCGCAAATATTCTGGTGTTTCATGTCCGTGTTCTTAATACTTATGATCCTGTAAGAGCATCGACTGATTTCATAACACAGCTCGCCGATGTTCGTTCCTTAAACACACTGGCATCGTATATCTACTCATCTGGCCTACAGATTGATGGAGGGCGCAATTGGATCCTACGCAATTGGATCCTAGCGGGCTTTACGTCTTCGTAACGAATCCTGTTCATATTGGTCGTCGAGTGCCGCTAATCGTGCCTCGGCTCTCCGTAGCAATGATTTGCCACCTGATGCTCAACCTCCACGAGGCCGCTGCGAGCTCGATGGACTTGCAAATATCCTATCCACATAGAACCAATCAGGTTCTCTCCTCCGAGCGCCGATTCACAATTTCCGTGGTCTACTTACAACCTTGAACATTCAAGTTTCAAACCGACAAAAAAACTTGACTAGATATGTTGATCCTGGAGAGCATTCTAGACGGAAGGGCTCGATTAGAGTAGTCGGACGGTACGAAGGTTTAAATGAGCTCTTTGTCTCCAAATGGACATTTGTTTTTCACGCAACGGCGCGCGGGGAAATAGATCGCAAGACCACACGGTATGAGCTGTACGGGGACAAAAGCACCCGGTGGGTGTTCTTTCCGGGTTGTGTTACGGTGTTCTAGTAACTGATAGTTGGACATATCAGGGCTTCGCATACAAATCATTTATTATTTACGAGACAACATCGAACATTTGCCCTTGGAGTCTTGCTCCCAGATCGCACTCGATGATTCTTTTAGGCCTGGTTTTTGTTGTTGATGAATCTGGGGTGTTATGAGAGCCTGAATAAAGCCCACTGATCTGTGCAACATTTATTACTTGATTATCTCAGAGGAGTGAAATTTTCATACAGAGGATGCTCCATCTGAACTGGTTGTGTCTGACAGAGCTTCAATCATGTGAAGCACTTCTTTTTGTCGCTTTTCTGCATCTTCTTGCATCTGTGTAATGTCTATCATGTGATTGACCTCATCACATCCTTCAATGAATGGTTAAATTACGAAACAAGCAGATGACACACCTGAAAAACCTCAAGTCCTTGTTGCAATCCTGCCTTGCAATCCTTGAGCAGTGTGCTCATCTCACCTTGACGGAAAAATTTCCTGATCTTGCTGCCATTCTGTTGAGCTTCAACAAATGTGTGGATTTTGTGGAGGGTCCTGATAGCCACAGTCAATGTGAAACAGATCCCCCCCCAAGGCAAGCAACATACTCTGTGAACTTTCCAATGTGAGTTAACACACTTGGTAGCAGTTCCCCTCCTGTATCTGACTTGATGTGAACAATTATAATTGCATTGAGCAACTCATAAGTTTGCTCCATCAATTGGCTACATTTGTTCTTATTTTGCTTAACTGTCTGTCATGACCAACTGAGATTTATGCTTGCAGCAGATTCACTGGCAATGTACCTGCATATTTTTCAAGAGAGACTGGGTTGTATTAGCCAAGGCCACCAAGAGGGGGCTCTTCAGACTGCTGGCAAGGGTTTCCAGAGTGCATATAGTGAGATTAAGACATGCTTTAATATTGTTCAGTCGAATTGTGGCAACAGTAGGTTGGGGGGGCATCTTGGGAAGTGGCTCATTGGGCTCGAGACATGTAGGTATTTATCCTGTATGCCGATGGGAATGTTCCCCCTCATTGGGTAGTAATGGGTACAGGTCATAAGTATCCCGCACATAACGCACATAGGCTGTGATGCTTGTCTCTCTCTGTAAGAGTCTCCTTGGTTTTTCATGTGTCTCCTAGTGTCCTTCTGGAGTCTCCTTAACTCCGCTGATACGTGTTTGAACCCATCAAATAAAGATAGGTCAGTCAAGAAAATGTTGGAATTCCGAGTCTGTCGCCCGACACCAACCGGCATATTACTGATCGCCCCATGCACTGCCTTCTTTTATGTATCTCGCAGATCTCTCCATTTGGTCTAATTATCCTTAGCTAGCCGTTTACAGTTATTGTCGGAACCTAATGTGCGGGCAATTTTCTTTGCCTATTTGGGGCTAATTTATGGCTGTAATACTGTAAAATAATTATTTTTTGCACACCCCCAGGTTTGAAAAATAAAATAGCACACTGATGTTGAATCGTAAAAAAAACGGCGCAGGTCTGGGAGGTCGCGAAAAATGTAGGAGGTATGGTGGCGGTAGAAAAAGTGATAACCCCTTAAAAGAATAAATCACAACAGGGAAAAAGTAACACCCCGAAACCTCGCCCTAGCGCGATCTTTGTTTGGCATGAATGGTCAGGTCGAACAGTGGATTTTGATCAGATCTTTGATTGCTGTTATCCTCTCTTCTCCTACGATGACCGACACCGGTAGACACGATCCTCTCCATAATTTCCTCACGGAGGCCCACAGAATCACGACTCAGGCGTAGTTTATAATTGATTCTCTTCACAACGTCGAATTTCCAGCGATGGAGCAGAGCAGCCATCAGTTAGAGGCGATTTGCCAGATTCTCTGCACCATCGGGGATCCACAACTCACGGATGACGTCCGGTAGATTCCTCGATGTCAATAACCTTCTACTGCGGCTTCAGGATTTGATAGCCGACCCACCGCCCCCACCTGCGGCCTTTCTCCCGACAGAATACACCGGCAAGCCTGGTCGTCCCCGCTGTATACTCAACATCCAGCAGGTGCATCTGCTCCATGACCTCGGCAACTCTTAGGCATGCAAGAGCGTAACAAGTGGAATGAGGCTCTAGAAATCAAGACCGGACACAAAACATGAATGGGTGGCCGTAAGCGTGATTTCACCAAGGACATCTAAAGTCACTCTGTTTTGAATCATAAGATATCTTCAACCCCGCATTGGATCCACAAGCATGCAGCTCTTGCCCCTGAATAACTCAATTCCATAGTTGGGATCATTCAAAAGACAGTGGCTTCTCACGTGTTCATAAGAGACTGTATGCAGATGTCAGTGAAGTCGGGGACCGTACCATCAAAGTTCATGGACGCTGTGAGGCAAGGACCAGGAACTTTCTCCAGTGGTCATTTCTGGTCAGTCATCGGGGCTGAGCTTTTTTTGGAAACCCCATTCAGGTGGCCACATTTCTAGCATACCCGGGTGTCACCTTTTTATCGCTCTCGCGAGGTTGTCAATTTTGGGGTCAAGGGGTGTCACTTTTTTGGTATTCTTGTCCTAAGTGGCTACTTTCTTTGTGAATTTCTCGGGTGTGCTCTTTTTTGATCAAAAATAATTATTTTACAGTATTACAGCCATACTAATTCATGCGCAATAAAAAATGTTTCCTCCCGCAAAAAAAAAAAATCAGAGAAGCTCACACAAACGCACATAGCAGTGGACAAGCATTCATTACATCAAGATATTACCTGATTCAATGACCATTACTCGATTGGACAGTAATGAGGAGTGGATGTTCGAATTGTTACGAAGACATGGCTGTTACTCAGTTCTTACCATTACACGGGAGAAAAAGTAGGTCCCCCGGTGATTTTCAAGGAGATATTTGGTAGATGCAAGGTAGTGCACGGCCCACATATCTAATCTGAGGTTGAAATGCATCGCGATTTTGACAGATCGCTTGGCAGTGCTTGTACGTACTCGTACAAGGCGAATAAGTGCCCAAGTGAACAAGCCGACAAGCAATGTCCAAATTTAGACAAGTTTTCTGGTGATTTGTTCGACAAGTTCGACAAGTCGTCAAGTGCGGACAAGTGCTGCAAGAGGACAATATATTCAAGCCGGAACAAGAACAAAAAAGTAGAGCAGTAAAATATGTGAATACACGTAGGACAAAAGATGGTGACACAGCGGCATTTTGGAGACGCGCAGTCAGAGAAAAGAGGAAGAGAGTCAAGAACAGCTCAAAAAAGGAATGAAATATGCGGTGTACCGCCGCCACCAAACCCTACATCTCATCGTCGTCCGAACCCTTAACAGGGCTGCTTCCAAGGATCATGGCACCACAGTCCACGTTCATAATGGCCGAGGCACTGATCAAGTGCCCGTCGTCAGCCTGCATCTGGGAGATGCAACACTTCATGATCTTGGTCCAGCGCCAATCTTCGAGCCGACACACCGATTTGGTAAAAGCTACGACATATTCGCAGACTCTCCCTTTTGAGAATTTGCCGTTGAAGACCTTGACCCCAGTTATGTACTGGTTAAATGCGCGCTCGAGCTATAAACCCGGCCGTGTGAGTACTTAGCTGATTAGGAGATAAAGGGTGTACGTACCCGGCACAGATCATCGCGGCGGCGTGAACGAAGCGGTTACCAAATTCCCCTTTGAATTTCGCGGTCGACTTTATGAACGCGCGAGGGGGACAAGGCAGAATTGGCTGCGTAATAGCCCCGTGGGGGTCTGCCAACATAATCAGTAAGGTAAGAGGGCTTGAAAGTAATAAATATCCCACGGTATAGCCAGGAACACCGTGGATGAGGCCACGAGGAGCTGGTTCCTCATACCAAGCGGGACCGTTGTCTTCGATGGCGTAGTTCGCATATTTCGCGATCTTGTTGGGTTTGTCGGTGTACTCGACGGTGCTGAAGAATGTGTCGACAAGCTTGGCAGTTTGAACGGCAATCAGGTGTCTCTTGTCACCGAGCCGAGGCATCGCCTAGGAACAGCGTGCGTAATGTTGTCAAAACTCGAAAAGTCGAGTCGCGACTTGCCAAGTCGACTTGATTGAGCAGTCGACTCGACTCGACTCGACTTCGCTTAGTGAAGTCACTTGGAGTGACTTCAAGTCAACTCGAGTCGGCCAAGTCGAGGGCAGTATTTGATAAATTGGCGAAACCACACCGTGTCGAATAGGAATACTATACGAGTGCATATATCTTGAACTAAATGAAAGTTGACATAAAATAAATAAAATAACATCTATTTCATTTGTATTTCGTGGCGATCCCAAGTTCCCATTCTGATAATGCAGGTCAGATGCATTTATAACCTGTCATATAGCATAATATAATTTTTTGATATTTTTCTGGGTTTAATCGCTGTCAGAAACTGGATAGAAACGCAAAATGAAGCCATGGTGACACGGGTGTCAGACATGTCACACCACGTCACATGCGTGACAATCACTTCAAAGAAAAATTTTGAAATCAATTCCAACCGTTGTTATTCATGAAAAGGAACATCCTGTAAAAAATCACCGACTCGAGTCACTCAAGTTGACTCGAGTCGACTTCCTTCGACTCACAAGTCACATCAAGTCACGCTCGTGACTCGACTTCGACTCGGTTCAAGTCGACTTCGAAAGTCGACTTGTGAAGGCTGAGTTGTAAGTCTTGACAACATTAGACCAACGTGACGCCACCATCCCTGTTTTTCTGCTCGGAAGAAGGCTACATGGAGGGCGTGCGAGCCCTCATTGCACAGGGGGCCGATGTCAATGCGCAGTATGAAGAAGAGAGCGCGTTGGGTATCGCCGCTCATCTCGGCCACACCGAGATCGTGTGTCTGCTCCCTGAAAAAAAGGCTGATCCCGATGTGCACGACAAAAGACATGGAGCTGCATTGCAAGGCACATCGAAGGCGGGGCACATCGAGATTGTGCGGCTTCTACTGGAGAAATGCACCAACATTAATGCGCACGACAAAAGCCATAAAAGCGCATTATATGTGGCGTCGAAATCAGGGCACATCGGGATCGTACAACTTTTACTCCGGGAAGGCGCTGACCTCACTGTGGATGACTCGGTGTATGCCGCCTCCCAGTCGGGGCACATCGAGATAGTGTGTCTTCTTCTCGAGAATGGCGCGGCGATTACGGATGATGCATTGTACGCCACATCGCACTCCGGGCACATCGACATCGTAAATTTCATCCTCGAGAAATGCGCCAACGTCGACATCAACGTGGATAAAGGATTGTTCGTTGCTTCGCAGAATGGAAACCTCGAGATACTGCGGCTTCTGCTGGAGAAAGGTGTTCATATTGACTCGTACTCCGAAGAGCGTGGAACTGCTTTGCAAGTCGCGTCGATGCACGGCCAAACTGAGGTTGTCCGTCTTCTACTGTACTATTTCGACCAAATGTTCACGGATTTCGGACTTTTTGCTCGCCGAGATGGCCGATAAATTTCCTTTTGAATTAAGGCGATTTTTAAAGACCTCGGAAATTTGGGGTGTCACCTGTCACCTGAACATTTGGTCGAAATAGTACAGTACTCGAGAAAGGTGCCGATGCCAAAGCACACGCCGAGAATTATGCAAGCACGTTACAGTGCGTGTCGTGGCGTGGAAACGACGAGATTGTGGCTCTTCTTCTCACACATGGTGCCGATGCCAATGCACCCGGTGGGAAATACTATCAAGTAGACTTGGAGCAATTGAAGGATGCCCGTAAATTTGTTGATGCGGAGGAACATTACAGTGCGTTGGAAGCTGCGTGCAGTGGCGGCCAAGAAGAGATCGCGCGCTTTCTTATCGATCACGGTGCTGACGTCAATGCATATGGCGGAAGCGCGTTGCAGGCAGCGGTGTCGATTTCGGGCCGAAAGTGGTACTACGAAAACGGTACAGAGATTGTGCGTTTCCTCCTTGGGAAAGGCACCGACGTCCACGAACATGGGGGGCGCTACGGAAGCGCATTGCTGCCGCCTCATGGGCGGGTGATGAGGAGTGTGTTGATATTCTACTCAAGCATGGCGCTTCTATCGACACGCAGCTCACAGGAATGGAAGCGCATTGTGGGTCGCTTCGTGCAACTCCAAAGTGGAGGCCACGCGGCTACTCATTGAGAAAGGCGCCAGCGGTGATATCCACCCGAGAGTACTCACAGCCGCAGCCCGCCGAGGAGCAACAGAGGCTGTGTGTCTTTTCCTCCCACGTACCAGCAGGGGCATCGACTGGTTCGACCACGAAGAAGAAACTGCATTGCAAGCAGCGTCGCAAGAGGGTCACAGGGAGATTGTGAACCTTCTGCTTGAGCAAGGTGCCAACCCAAATTTGCACAATAAAACTACGCAAGTGCACTGAAGGCCGGGTCAGAGGGAGGATACATCGAGATCGTGCGCCTTTTACTCGAGAAAGCTGGTGACCCCAATTTGTACCGCGAATCGTATGCGGATGCATTGCAAAGCGCTTCTGAGCATGGACATATCCTGATCGTGCAGCTTCTACTCGAGAAAGGCACCAACCCCAATTGGCGGGAAGCGGAATGTCAGGGTGCATTGCAAAGTGCGTCCTCAAGGGGGGGGTACCGAGATCGTACAGGTTTTACTCGCAATGGGTGCCGACCCCAATATGCGCAACAACGAGGATGCAGGCGCCTTGCAATTGGCATCGTGGAGAGGGCACACTGAGATCATACGTCTTCTTCTCGACAACGGTGCAGACCCCAATGTGCACTGCCCCAGTGTGGACCGGGAATGGCATGCAAGCCCCTTGCGAATTTCGTCGTGGCAAGGGCACATCGACAATGGACATCGTCCGCATCCTTCTCGAGAAGGGTGCCGACCCCAATGATCCCGATGAAAAACGTGGCAAGCGCTAGACAAGCTGCGTCGCAGAGGGGCCGCCAACGTATCGTTAAACTTTTGAGGGAGAGCGGTGCAGTCGACGTGGTCCCAAAAAGTGCGGCAACAGCGTTGGAATGATAAGTAGCAAGTATAATTTGAAAATATAAATGGATAAAGAAATTGTTTGGACGAGAAGTGAATTGAAGGCGGTACATCTGCCTGCATCGGCGGCACTTCGTATGCCATCAATGGGTCGAGTGCCGCCGTTTAAATGACGAGCGATACATCAGTGTATCTTCCATATTCCAAAAACAACCAGAGCCCAACCAGCCTCCGGTGAACCTGTGTCCTGCAGACAAAAAAATCAAAGGCTAATAGCCAAATAATCTTTCCGATCGGCATAAATTTACTCACGAAAATACGCTGCAACGAATGCAGTGTGCGAATGAGGAAGAGTCTCTTGCAGGATTGATTTGCTGGAAACACTCCCAACCAGAACTCAACTTGGAGTTTGTTCCTTCCAACACACCTCGCGAGTCGTCAGAATATCTGAAATGCCTTCAGCGAAAACGAAAACAAGTCACTGGTAAGCCAGAACTCTTTGCTATGAGTAGGCTCTGACTGCCTGACGTCGAGTGTGTGGCCCAGAGTAACCGACTTTGAGAAACCAGCCAGTGTTCAGCGTCAGCGGCCAACCTCAACCAACGCGGGGTACGTCGATGTGTCAAGACAAGCCCTGGGTCGACCTGGCTGTGGCGGGACAGAGAATAACCCGGCCGGGACGATAGTTGAATAACCCGGTCCAAAGTGGTCGCGACCGACAACGAGAGGGCAGCACTGAACAACCCGGCTCTACTGGGGAAGTTTGGCTATAGCCGTCGAGGTGGAATGTCGCGAGACTTGGAGAGACGGCGGAGTAGCCGCCTGGTCACCGAACTCGAGGAGGACTCGAGGAGAAGATGATATGTGAACGCGCGTCGTTCGTAGTCGAGGTGAGAGAGCGCTGCGCCGTTGTCAGGTCAAAGTAGACTTGATATTAGACGAGGTAGAATCTAGAGTACATGTAGATTCTACCGAGTTTATATACTGTGTCCTATGAAACTGATGGTTGTCCCTCCTATGAAATACCGACCGTCTGCAGGTGTTCGATCTTGGTAACGGGCGATCGGGGTATCCCGATCGTCGTTTGAATAACCCCTGGTTGGTTATTCTGATATCTCGATCGTCGTTTGAATAACCCCTGGTTGGTTATTCTGAATCCAATCGTCCTACGCGTGTTCCGATCAGCATTTGAATAACCCCTGGTTGGTTATTCCCAATGCAATCGCCCCAAGCGACTACGAATAACCCCCTGGTGGTTATTCCGTATGCTTGTGGTAACCCGGGATATCCGGGGTTGAAGTTGAGTGAAAATGTTGGAATAATGCCAAATCATGACATTACCCCCCTCTTCAAGGTTGATGTCCCAGCGACCCTAGAATACTGTGGAGCGTGGATTTCGTTTCGCACTTCAAAGAGGAACCCGATTGAACCCGGTAATTCCTCGTTGTCGTGTTTTATTCCTCTTCATCCCAATATTTGATCGCGGTAATCGGCTTCTTGAGTTTTGATCACCGAGCACTGCCACAGTTTCGGCATAATTGGCGGAAGCAACTCGTGTAGATCAATCGCGGTCATGCGTGATCTAAACGTTAATTGCTTCCCCATTTGGCCTTTTGCATAATGTTTCAGCTTTTAGCTTCTTCCATTTGCAAGCGCGGGTTCTCTGTTTGAATTGTGCTGCGGGTTCTTTTGCGCCCCTGACCGTGCTTTATATAACCTGGTCAGGGTGCGCGCGCCTCTCCTATCTCTCTTTTTCTTTCCCCCATGTCGGATTTCCCCTGGAAGCTGGCTCGCCCCTACTCGCGCGCCAAGCGCGCATCGGCCTTCGTCTCCGCGACTTTGAGACCATCGTCCCCTCGCCTGAGCGTCCGTTTGGGGTGCCGCGCCCCCCTCTAAACCCTGGCGTCGTCTCCATCTTCGCCGATCAGTCACCCTTCGTCCTCAATCCCTGGCGGGTTCCCCTTCCTCGAGAGCGCGGTTGGGACCTCTCGAATCCCGCTCGCACCCGCGCGTACGTGGGTCCTCTTCCCGCGGTCTTGGAACGACCGGGAGTTATACTCCCAACAGCGGTTCTCCCGCCTCCCCCTCCCCAGTTCAACCCAGCGCTCTGGGACTGGTTACGCCACTCTCGACGTCCTCTCCAGGACGTCCAACCTCCTCCGCGCCGGCACCACTGTGCCTATCAGCGCGTCCCGCTGGGTGGCATGCCAGCGGTGTACCCCTCCTCTTGGTCGTTCGCGGAGGTCGCCCATCAGCTCTTCGTCACTCAGGTCCTCTCTTCTTGGTTCCGGTTCCAGGTTTTCGGCCCCCCGCACATGCAAGTCGTTATAGCCTGGAACGCGCATCTGCGGAATGAGAGACTCGAGGACCTTGATTTGAGTTCGGAGATCGTGTCCCAATTTGACGACGTCCTGAGCGCGATTGCGCGTATGAACGCGGACATCGAGGGCGAGTCCAGGAGAACCCTGACGATCATGGTGCGTCTTCGTCCTCCTTCCCCCTTTTCGTGCACTCCATTTACCCCGCCTCGTAGCTTGAGTTCGAGCAACGCCTCCTCTGGCTTGCGCAAGTCGGGGCCTCGGTGGCTTATTCATTCCATTTCGTCGATCTGCTCGACCAGATCGTGCAAGTTCTCCACCCCGACTGGGCGCCCGAATATCGCGTCTTCGACCTCAATCGTCGTCGGGGTAGACTTGCGGAGCGGGGTTCAACCCCCATCTGGAGCAATTATTTGCGACCGGAGACCACTATTCGGGTTCTCCCCGCAAATTGGTTCGATCCTCGAGAGCCGTTGGCCCCAAATCAGCCCAACGAACAATCCACTTGGTTCCAATTCCCGCGGATGGCGGAGTTCTACGATCGTACGTCGCTCGTCTTGTTTCTCCATCGTCGTATTGAACCCCGGGTTCTTCAGATTTGGCGGAGGTGGGCATGAATGGCCCTTCTGCGCGTATCCCTTGCGAGGCGGCAACCGTGTCGCCGCCCGACTTCGACGATCCCGACCCCTCGTACGCGTCGCGGGTTCTTGAGGGGTACGAGTTGGACGAATTTGTGCGGGAGCATGGCCTGTACTGGCAGGATTTCGCAGGCGCCACCCCGGTGGTTACGACCACCCCCCTCCTTCGCCGGCGCGGGTTCCTTCACCACGTCCTCCTACTCCACCATCGCGCCCGCCCCCTCCTCCGCGTCCAAATTGGAACCAGGAGGACTTCATCCCCGTCCCGCCCCTCAGTCCCCCGCCGGACATCCCCTCGCGGAAACGTCGCCGAGGATCCAAAGAGATCAGAACAGGGAGGGAGCGCCGAGCTGCACCTCGCGCGCAATCTCCCCCTCGTCGCCCTTCTCCGCCCCCTGGCCGCTGCCCACGGCCGCCTTCTCCCCGTCGCAACCCATGGGGACCAACCATTCGAATCCCAGCGGGCAACCGCCCGCGGTCTAAGTGGCCCCCAGCGCCGAGACTGGTCATTGATAGTCGCACCACGCCGACCATCTTTGTGCACGAAGCACACCGTCCTATTGGCGCCGTGGTCCGCCAACTCCTGCCGCGGTGTCCCCATTGTGAACCAGGGCGTTTCTGCTCTGACGACACCGACCCCAACGCAAAACGTCCCAACAAGCCGCGTCGCACTTGTTACCACTGCAACAAGCTGCACGAGAAATGCCAGACCTGGAGCGATTTCCAGGAGGCATTCAACGAGCGGATGGAGGAGGTTTTGTGGGATTTTCGGTTCGAGTTTTGGGAGCATCTCGGGGAAGGGCGCTACCAGCTCTTGCTTCCGGACCCTCGGTCAATGGACCTGGCCCATTTGGGTGAGTCGTCTTGTACTCCTTTTTCCTCCTGACTGATCTTCTTCTTCGTCTAGCGAATATAGTGGACTCGTACAGGTCGTTCCTGTACGAATTCCAGCCGCTTCAAAATACGGACCGATCATTCCGTCGTCGCACGGCGCAAGCGAACCGCTCCCGCGCCGCGCCGGGTTCTTCTCGTCGCCCAGCGCCAGCCGCCTCTGCGGCGGGAGCTCGTGCAGGTCATCCACCGCCGCTCCCGCCCCGCGCTCGCTCTCAAGACGACGAGCTGGGTTTCTCGTTGGGCGATTTCGACCTGGACGAAGAGCCCGCACCCCCGCCCTCGCAACAAGCGTCTTCAAGTCGGGGACCGCCTCTGCGACCAGCGCCGCCGCCCGCCCCATCCTCCGCGCCGGGGTCTTCGGCGGGTCCGGGTTTCAACAACCCTTCGGCCGCCTTCCCCGCCGACGTGGAGATGGAGCCCGCCCCTCTCCCGTTCCTCGAGCGCAACCCGGAGTTCACCTCCCAAGGTGTCGCGCGAGACGCTCAAAACCTCGCCGCCCATCTCTCAACCTTGCCGACCGAGCAACGCGCTCAATACATGGCGCATCTTGCATCCGTTCTCGAGCTTGCGAGCCAGGACGTCGAGATGCCACCAGTGGATCGGAAAGGGAAGGGGAAGGCGAAGGAGCGATGATTAGGGGGTTGCTTCGGACTCTGGCGCGCCGGGACGCTTTTTCTTTCGAACAATTTTGTATTCATTATACTGTTACAAACGCCGTCGTATCGTAGCCTTGTAATTTGCGAAGTTTTTCTATTTCTTGAAATACGAAGCCTTTTTTTGAACCGTGCGAAGTTTCTTTGGGAAGTGAGGTGCGATAAGATAAAGAAGCGAGTGATGAAAAGATGCGAGCCGGGTATAGGTGCGGATCAACCGCGGGTATTTCCATTCGGGTTCTTGTTGCCTTCATCCAGCCTATTCCCCTGGTTCCCCGAGTGTGCGCTCGGTTTCTTCCACCGGTCTTCCAGTGCCGGGTTCTGCCTCGTAGATGATTCGCTCTTCTCTTTCTACAGGCGCCCCACTGTCGAGTACCACTCGTCCTGGTACATCCGCCTGTCGGGAGTTGCTGATTCCCCGCATTGTTTCTGTTAGACCCGGGACTAGCATTGTCATCCGGGAAAACGGGTCCCTCACGAAGAGGTCGTCGGCGTGCGCGCCCACTATGTCCATGAGGGGCGGCATGTCCGCATATTCGTCGTCGTTCGGGGCTACAGGGCCCCTTCTGTGTTCCCTCCGGGGGCCTAGCCCCCTTGCGGGTCATCTTCCGCGTTGTCCTTGGCGGAATATGGGCTGGGGCCGCGGTCTGCATAAACGCGCCAGCCAACACCCAAAGTCATGGCCGTAGCCACGGATGATTTCCATCGGGCCGCGTCTCGCTCCTACGAGACGTCTGTATCGAGGTCCGAGATATGTGGGCACCTGGGAGTACCAGGCCACAAGCAATCCGGCGAGTGCGAGGAGAAGAAGGGTCAAGAGGGTGCGCACCACCCATCGTCCTAAACTCCCTTCTTCCCTGGAGTTCTGCATGTAGACATTCATCTGTAGCATCGTGGTGTTTCGGGGTTGTATTTCGTTCGTGGTAACGATTGTCGGGGTGGGTAGACTAGATTCTACCTTCTGTCAAGACAAGCCCTGGGTCGACCTGGCTGTGGCGGGACAGAGAATAACCCGGCCGGGACGATAGTTGAATAACCTGGTCCAAAGTGGTCGCGACCGACAACGAGAGGGCAGCACTGAACAACCCGGCTCTACTGGGGAAGTTTGGCTATAGCCGTCGAGGTGGAATGTCGCGAGACTTGGAGAGACGGCGGAGTAGCCGCCTGGTCACCGAACTCGAGGAGGACTCGAGGAGAAGATGATATGTGAACGCGCGTCGTTCGTAGTCGAGGTGAGAGAGCGCTGCGCCGTTGTCAGGTCAAAGTAGACTTGATATTAGACGAGGTAGAATCTAGAGTACATGTAGATTCTACCGAGTTTATATACTGTGTCCTATGAAACTGATGGTTGTCCCTCCTATGAAATACCGACCGTCTGCAGGTGTTCGATCTTGGTAACGGGCGATCAGGGTATCCCGATCGTCGTTTGAATAACCCCTGGTTGGTTATTCTGATATCTCGATCGTCGTTTGAATAACCCCTGGTTGGTTATTCTGAATCCAATCGTCCTACGCGTGTTCCGATCAGCATTTGAATAACCCCTGGTTGGTTATTCCCAATGCAATCGCCCCAAGCGACTACGAATAACCCCCTGGTGGTTATTCCGTATGCTTGTGGTAACCCGGGATATCCGGGGTTGAAGTTGAGTGAAAATGTTGGAATAATGCCAAATCATGACACGATGGGTGAACCAATTCAGCAGGGTGTCTTCCACTCTAGAACCTACGCTCTCAATGGAGGGTAGGGTTGAACAGCCGGCGGTCAGCGGGCAATGCGTCTCACGATGATGCAATTATAACTGATGGCTGCAAGCTCATGCAGGCTTCTTCCAACTATATCAAATCTTTCTGATATCTGACTGATTTCTGTCTGTTCAATTCTCTGAGTCCACTATATTGCCCTTTTCCTGGGGGATAGTCTACTGACATTACAAGTATTTTACTAGCCTTTTTATACAAACAAGGGAGCATGAAAGGAGGTAAAAGGAAACTTTCAGAACAGAGACCAACATGGTCCCTGGGAGGATGTGAACAAATAGAAAATGAGATATTCACTTCTGTGGGTATAAAGTCCTTCTCCCAGAGATGCTCCATATGGTTCCCTGGGCCACGCCTTCATGGTGTGCTATGGCATGCTCGTTGCCTAGGTAACTGCAGCACTTGACATCTTCTCGTGATTAACCAGAAACTCTCCCACTGACACTGTCTGGTTCAGCGGGCAACTGTTAAGTCTCTTTTAGAGAGTCCCTTCATCGGATATCAAGTCACCCGGAGTAGCACCGTAGTCAACAGGCCACTCCTAAGTGTAGTGTTTGTTTCAGGTAGTTGCCGGGAAAGGAATCCCCGACAGCTGCTATTCCTATCATTCAATCAATCAAAGGTGACAAGTGTCACCCGGTGATCCTCATCAGCTAGTATATCCTTTGAGGGGATCACCCGCTGACTCTGACACATTCTGTCTTATCACTTCTTTAGTTAGTCGTCTCCTGCAGTTGAACTTATGCACCCATTAGAGTGCAAGAGTTGCCTGCTGACTTGTACTTATCAAGTATCGGTTGTGTTCTCTAATTCTGTATGGCTCTCTGCATCAGCGACCAGCCCCAAGACTTCAATAGTTCCTCTTGTTCGCTTCTGGTACTCAAAGAAGCAGTGTTTAGCTGCTTCCCGGAGCTCAACAGTTGTGGTTTAATGAGCAGAACTCTGACTTGGTTAGAGTCATTGTTAAGCCTTTATCCATAGTGACCCACTGACTTTCCACTGTCAACAGTGTAGCCTACCACTGAGGTGAGTGTACACTCTGTTTCCAAGCCTCACGTTGTCCCGTAAGATAGTTCAAAATTGAATAAAAACTGTGGTTTTCATGCATGCCCAGGAGCACACCCTATCAGTGTATTGGGAAGACATTGAAAATATTCCTAGGGTGCGAGAGAATGGCACTCTTGACTTTCATTGTGTGCAGGAGATCATGGAATATGCACCTGAATATGCCCACAATTTTTCTTGAATATGCTCCCATTTTTAGTAGGCTGCCTGAAATGATGGGGCTGTAGTGAGGGAAGGGTGACAGATGCCAACAATGCTGCAATTCCAGGCTGTCCATATCACCCGGGCCTGTCAACGAACGTCAGCCTTGTCTCTAACCAGTCTTGAGTGAAGTGGTCTTGGAAGTGATAGAACTCTCATCAGATCTTACCCCGTTTGGAAACGCCACCCCCTGTCCACCGTCGTTCACTTCCTGAGTCCAAAGCATAGAGGGTCCTATAGGATAACTTCGGGCCTTAAGCGCACCTAAAAAATATGAGCAATGTATGCATATGTTCAAAAACTATGAAGGGTCAAAATGCACATTTATTCCGGCGCAAATATATTTTCCAAATTTCGGTCGGCTGCCACTTTTTTTAGTGTTTGAGGCTTGTGCCGCCACTTTTAGGTCCTTTTTGGAACGCCAAAAATATTGGCGCCGAAACTCGACCTGCCGCCACTTTTTTTTGAACGCGGCAAACACCATTTTCGTGTAGCAAAGTTATCTCAGACTATATTACACTCTTTTGTTCAATTTGTTGTGTGTGTAGCGATCTCTAACTATATTCTATAGCACCAAACTGTTCCGGCAGTTGGGCAATCTCGGAGGCCAGATAAGGGAGTAAGTGGGTGCGATAATCTCAGAGATGGTCGAATCACTTATTAATTTGACCATCTCTGAGATTATCGCACCCACTTATTCCCTTATCCATCTTCATCCATGCAAGGCCCCAATATACCTTCCCCCGCTTTAGCAACCTCACGATCATCAAGTATTCAGTAGCTCCAACCTGGCACTTTGCTCCATCCGACTTGGGCCCCAGGGGACTTTTTACTAACCAAAGTTGCGGATCTTTGGGTAGTGACTTCACTGGTTTGCTGTGTCCACTGTCTGGACAACACAAGATTTGCAAGAGCTCAGTACCTGTGTTATGGCCATCACCCACCTGATAAGCAATTGTCACCCATTCGCACAAAAGGGTCGCCACCGCTGGAAGAGCTGCAGATGCCGCCGCAGGTGCAACTCCGTGCCCTTGCGTGGTATAGTGCTGGGTGTATTTTTGGCCCAATTCCTCTTTTCCAGGACATAGTAATCTGCAGGTATCCAGTTATCCGAGTTGACCACGGTACCGACACTCTTGGTTAGCCTGCCAATACCGATGTGTCACAAAAAGTGTCAGGTGAGTCCTCCTCCCGAATGCTTTGGATTTAGATTATTAACATCTATGCATCCCAATCTACTGTATCATTTCATTCAATTCGTCGGTCACGCGTCACAGGGGGTGTTGACGACGACGAACTTTGGTCAATGTCACACGTCACCAGGGCAGTTGACGAATTGGTTCCAAGGTTCGCGTTTTCCTCCAAAAAGTGTTGTGTACCCGACGAAAATTCCTTAAAATATTCTAGTTACATCCGAAGCTCGAGGTTGGACTTTAAAACATATTTCTGCGGGATTCCAAGCTCACAGCTATCTTTTCCAGCCAAAATCAATCGTGAAACAAGGAGAAATTGAGGTAAAACTGCATTTTGGGCCATATGGTGTTGTGGAACCCAAACGAGTGCGGAAAAAGGCTTGGAACGAGCGCCGGAGTGGACTTGATCATTCTAGACAAATGTGGGGGTCTGTCGAAATTTTAGTCCTTGTCACACTCAAAATCGGCCTTGACGAATTGACGAATTGGTTCAAGATGTCACGCGTCACACCCCCTGTCGAATTGAATGAAAATATACAGTATTCTCTGAACTTTTACCTTGTAATAGAGGTGTACTTTCACTGAGATACAGGTATATCTGCAGAATTACTTACATAATTCCACAGAGGACGTCGAATCACTCGACGTCCTCTTACAACAATCCCCAACCTCATGTGTGGTCGGTGATCAATCGAAAGGAACCCAAAATGGACACTGTTCAATTTTTAGAGTAGATCACTGAGTAATCAACTTGAACCATCTCATTACTGGCCCCTATATTGGGCCTCCAACATTGACCCTACAGTTCGGTAACCCGATTGCAGCTAATTGCAGTACCGAGGGCGCGAATGAAAACTTTCCCATTTGGGATGTTTTCAAAGAATTCCCGATATCTCAGTCAGTTCTCAATGAATTTGGTTGAAACATAGCTAGATATACCAGGCTAGTTCATGCAGAATTAGTGATAGAAAGGAAGTTGTAAAAATATTCCATATTGGATGATCTACAATTTTGGGGCCCGGGTGATTTGAGCAGAAATACAATCTAGCATGGTCCAGACACCCTTATACAATGTGGTTTCGGGAGAGGAGGAACATGTATGTATTAGGATGTGATAGAGTCGGAATTCTAGATAGTTTTGTCTTCAGTGCTTGTAATCACTTGGCGACTTTGGACAGTACAGGGGGATTGTGAGAATTGAATGAAGCAATGGATTTTATGCACTTATAACTCTATCACATCCTCCCTAATGCATAACAAGAAAAGAGCGTCCCAAAAATCGCGGCCCGAGGTGACTCGCCAACAAAAATGACGCCAACGCCAAAAGCCTCCGAACCAAACACAACCATACGCGTCTCTGTTCTTACCGCCACAACGTGCCGTCGCTCGTCAGCACCGTCGTCCCATTAAGCCAAAACATGCTGATCCCCGGTTTGCCTTTCAATTGGTTCATGCGCACTAAGTAACAAACTCATCAAAGCCTGTTGAGGACGGAACTTGAATGTCGTTTGCAAGATGAGGCTCGCCTCAATTCCAAGCTTTGATTTCAGGTATGTGGTCAACGTCCCTCACCTCGCCTCGGGGCCCCTCTCTTGCATCCCCCGGCCTTGGCTTGTCGCGAATGCTGCATTGGCGCGCGGAGGATTCCTTTTCCAGGATGAGGAATGGGGACACTTCTACGAGCGATGGGATCGCATGGGGTGGCACTACGCGGGGGCGTCGCATCGCGTCTTAGATCTTAACAGACCTGCGCTCTCGGTGCACGCCGAGCCACAGCGTCAGCAGCGCGAGCCCGTCGCCTGCCGCGCGCTAAGGCGAG
Organism: Mycena leptocephala; assembly: GCA_029378395.1. Lineage (NCBI taxonomy): Eukaryota > Fungi > Basidiomycota > Agaricomycetes > Agaricales > Mycenaceae > Mycena > Mycena leptocephala. Next base: position 27,359 of record JARJLF010000936.1, read on the forward strand.
TCGGAGAAAGACTTGTTTTTCACCTTTTCCCGTCTTGCGTCCGCTTTGCGCGCATGTCCTCATATTTCGAGGTCGGGCAGCGCTGCACATGCGCGTCGTCGATGCGTCCAGGCGTCTTCCTTCCACGCCCTTCGTCTTTCGTCCTCCCTCTCCTCAATACTGATCTTCCCCCTCAGATGTAGCGCCGCTCTCATTCACCGCCGAAACGGTTCACTGCGTGCCGAGCACGGCTGCGGGGCCTATCAGGTAGGTAACTTTTCTTGTTTCCGCATTACATTATCCTCCATGCCCCTTACATCTGCGTGCCTTCCATCCGCACAGTCCTTCCTACCTTCCTACCTTCCTCCGCATCGACACCAACTCTTCCATCGCCCTCCCTTCCTCCCTCCCTTGCTCCCCGTTGTTGCTGGCGGCGTCGACGATGAAGATGACTTTGATCTTTACTGCCTTCCGTTTCCCTTTTCCCATTGATAGTATACCGTCTCCTTCGCTCCTTTTCGTCTGTTATCTTACCAGCCTTACCGACTGACATGCTTCTCCTCAGGATCCTCATCGCCGCTTTCCCCGCACAGGACGCTCTACCACGCGGAGGTCCTCACGGCCTCGCACTCGCCGTCATCCAATCGTCCACGTCCGCCTACGTCGACGCATGGGACTAACGTCGACGGCCCACAAATGTACACCACCACAACAACTGCGTTCGCTATCGCCAAGCCCCGAGGCCTGCGGCCGCGTGGGGTCGCTCTGCGCCGACCCAGAAACACCAAGGCAGAGCACCGCTGTCTCCGCCACCGCTCGCACTCCATGCCTCGTCCCCCTCCCGACACCCCATATCCAGCGCGGCTTCCTCACAGACACAAGACACACCCGGCTTTGGTCCCTCAAATCTGACGTACGCTGCGCCTGCCCGCCTTGCGCGCTGCTCGGCTCCTCTCGTTCGCAGCGTGATGTGCCGCTGCGCAGACGGTGTCCGGTGCACTGCGTTTACGTGGACAGGTGCGCGTGCGCCCATCCTGGATGCGACAGCGACAGAGGTAGTGAGCTGTGAGCTGCGCGGACGTCGGTGCGGCGAAGGCCTGGCGCAGGCGGGGAGTGGAGAGATGAGGCTGTGTAGGATGAACGCGCCCCCAACTTCCAAGGTGCTTCGGCTTCGGAGGACTGGCGGTGGCAGAGACGGCGTGCGGGGCTGGGGGGAGGAGAGGCTGGATCCCCGTACGGAGAGATGCGGCATGAGGACGGAGTGCCTGCGGTGGGAGACGAGGATGCGCTGGTGGAGGTGAGGGACACGCTGCGATCGCTGCGACGATGACGAGCTCGACCACATAGAACACATTCTATCTCGCACCCCCACCCACCCTCCACGCATCCGCGTCATACCGTGCGCAGGACTCGTCGCTTACGCGCTGTCGCTCTCCCACCCTCCACTCATCCACATCGTACCGTGCGCAGGCCTCGCGCGGTGCGTTTCCTCCGCTCCGCTCAGTCGCGGTGTCGCTTGTGGGAGAAGCTGAGCCGAGCCGAGCCAGGATCCAGAGGCATGGCTTGCGGCTTGCGGCTTGCACTTTGGGAAAGCGGGCGCCGGCGACGATGGTGTATACGAGCGTTTGTCGAGTGTCGCGAAGGCTGCGAGCGTTTGTGGAAACAAGGGGAGGGGGCGCATGGTGGGAGAGGTAGTCGATGCATACGTATACCCTGGGTCGGCGCCGTCGTCCATCCACGCTGTGTACCGTCATCCCGGGCCTGCTCTTGAAGTTCGTCTTTGTCCCTTTCCTCCCTCTCCCTCCCTGCTCCCGCTCCCGCTGACGCAGCTCTCGCAGCTCCTACATACGTAGGTGTAATATCAGCAAGCAAGCACAACTCCCTCGCAGGTACGTCCTACCTAGGCCTGCGCCCGTTCTATCTATCTTGCTTTGTTTGTTTCTACCTTTATTTCTTTATTTCTTTATTTTTGTTTTCCTTCCTGCATCTGTATCTGTGGCACGCTATGGTTGTCTTTGTATACGGCCGCGGCGCGAGTGCATACGCCGTCGGCAGTGCGGGTGGCCACTGGCTGCTGCGCGCCGATGGGGATCCGGAAGCATCGCACGATGATTAATTGTCCGAACGATCGTTTTGCTTTTGCTTCTGTATGCACCTGGGATGACGGCCGGGCTACATGCTAGAAATGCGTCGTCAGTGGTCACCTATGTACCCGCACGTTCCAACGTACCCGTACGATGCCCGAAATGATATATCCTTGTCGTTTCAATGAAATAAAAACTTGATTATCACCCAAGATCGAAGCCAATCGAGCGCAATCGGCACCGTCGTCGCTTCGTTCCTCGACCTCACGGAGCTTGTCCGGTCGAGTTTCAAGCTTAAGCGTCCATCGCTAAAAATTACTGACTTGAGATTCTGCTGGAGACGCGGAGGTATAATCCCGGGCCGAAGTCCGATGATCAGCTCACACTTGTATTGAGACAGAGCCCCTCGCGTACGACGCCCTCAGATTTGAGGCTCTCATTAGCTCGAGCCATGGGGCTCCGTCTGACTTGCCGGTATACGATGGCCCACCCTCCTCCGATAGCTCCCCAAGGCGAACGCGGACCCAAAGAATTCCTATACGACATGAACTGTAGCGGCACCATGAGTAACTCTCAAACACAGTTCCAGGAGACCCTAGACTCACTCGAACAGCAGTTCCTGCAAACCCGTGCAATCTCTGCTTGCGTCTTTGACCCCTTCGGTGATGAACATTTATCACATCGGATATAGCCTGATATAGCGGACAAAACGTACTGCCATCTGATTTTCACGCTGCATAAACGCAGAAGAGCGAGGTCTCCGTGGCGAGCACCAAGGTCCCATCGTGGAACCACAGATCAGCGATGCGGTGAGGTTCATAGGCGGGGGTACAACCGTCGAGGACCCTTCCGTGGACATCATAATGGCGGGAGACAAGGACGCCTCGAGGTGGACTGCAGCACCGATATTGATCCACGGGAGAGCACGGAATTTTGATGAATTTCTGGCATTGAGAAATGTGGTGTGTCCGCAGTAGTGGGAGGAAAATTATCGTTCATATCTCGTCTGGAAGCCCGGAACGAGGGCTTTCAGACGGTATATACATCTCGTATAGACCTCCGAGTCGTTCAAAAGGGCAATTGTAATTCACGTTTAGATCAAAGTGAAATGATTTTCAGAATGCCGGTCAGTTCACGTCTGCAGAACATTCAATAATGGTGCGCTTGAGCTGTGCATTTGGTGAAACATCTGAATCGATCCTAGGATGGGGTCTGTCAATTTGGATTTGGCCAAAACCGACGGGCAAGGCATGTTTTGTGGGGATCAAGTTGGGTAGTGCTTGGTGTTTCACCCGTGACACCTGTTCGAAACAGTCCCCTAGGACTTTATTTTTCCTGAGGTTTGTGCACGGAAGGTGCTAGGTGGGCCTCAATGAAAAACGTGTATCAGAGGGAGTAGAACACACCCCCAAATTTTAGGGCTGACCAGATAACATCTGGGTTCACACGCCACGGGCTCCCGCGGCTGGGGCTCGATATTACTAGTTCCTTGTCAAACCATTGTTTGCGTCGAGTTCGGAGGCTCAGATAAATAATGATTTCATTGAAGGGAAATTCGTAATTTCTTTAGCCCTCCCGAGGTCTCAGGACCTGATGCAACCACGACCAAATATAATATCCTGACATCATTTTTGGACGTGACTGGACTCTGACCCGCTGGATGAAAAGCATTGAAAACTGGGCCAGTTGAATGAAGATCTAATGAGAAAATTAGGGCTTATGGACGGAAGGGGTACGTTTATGTAAATAGTGGATGTAGCTGTTCTAGTGATGTTCAGGACCCGGCTTCAAGCCCTAGGCCGGCCAGGCCAGGCCCTACTAAGCCCAAGCCGGGCCGGGCCCGCTGCAGGGCTTGAGCGGGCTCAGGGCTCGGGCCTGTGAAGTCTCAGGCCCAGGGCTTGGGCTTGAGGCCCGACTGTATGAACAGTTAATTTTTGCGCGCAAAAGTCAACTATGGAACTCGAGGTAGGTATATGACTTACTTAGGATGTTTTGGAAGACATTTTATAGCTTCTGGAGCGTTCATTTATCAAGTTTAGACCGGCCAAAATAGAATTTCTGGTTCTATTGGTTAGAAAATATGAATTAAATCGATCCATTGAATGTAATTAACTCACATATCATCCAAAACGACTATTCCAACCACCAGGGTATCAAATACTCGACATCTGCCTCAGGCCCGACCAAGCCCCGGGCCTAGGGCTTCAAGCCCTGGTCGCGGGCTTGGGCTTGGGCTTCAGAAATTTCAAGCCCAAGCCCGCTCAGGCCGGGCCCAAGCCGCGGCTTCCAGGCCAGGCCGGGCCTTGAACATCAGCTGTTCTTTATCTTTAAATTGAAGACCGGACCGAAGTAAGGCGATGCCCTTCGGTGAAAGATGACCTTCGCGCAAATGATCGACAATTATCGGCAAGAGTATATAAGGCATGGTGTTCAGGGATTATTCCTCACTAACTCAGTTCCAAATCGACTCGAATCAACCATGCGATTCACAGCTGCTTTTGCTTTGCTCGTTACTAGCGCTGGTCTTGTCCGCGCCATTGACAACTTCCTTCTCTATAATCTTCCTCCTCAAGTCAATCTGACCCAATTCGCAACCGCGTACGTGTAAGAACGGGGAATTCATTAGCTTGATTCTAACCACGACGTAAATAGTTTCGAGAGTGTTTGCACCATTTGGCCGGTTGCTATCGAGAATGGTCAAACTCTCTTTGGTGCTCTGGCTGAGCCCCCTCTCCATAATGTCGACCCTCCTAACTGTACGCCCTCCCGCCTTGCTTAGCCTAACTCCAGCTTTTAACTGACTCGTCGTTTTTTTTTGGTTCCAGCTGCCAGAGTTACATGCGTAAGAACCAAAGCTTTCCCTAGTCCGAACCGAAACTATATCTGAACGGTACACAGACATGGCGAGATATGTTTGCGGAATTTCAGTATGCCGCAGATATAGCGGGCGAGTTGGGGGCAACTCCCGTTAGCTGAGATTGAAAAACGCACTCGCGAAAGGAAGAGTAGTTCTCGAGTTGGCCAAAATAGTCCCTAGCTTGTTACATACTTAGAACTGTCTTTTCGATGATTGTCATTGTAATCGGTCAAATCTTTCAACCATATCTTGGTCCGTTCATGTGTGACTTATGCAGGTCCTTTGTGAATTGTCAAATCACTTTCTTTATTCTTTCATCCCGCCGTCTCTGCAGGATCGAGATCTCTGCTGACGTAGTTGGCCCTTCTACTACTACTTATCAAAGTTTCAATCTCAAATTTCCATATAAATAATACACACTCAGCATTGCTAGAGCCTGTGCTTCATGATTCTTTGTTAATGTATGATTTTTTCGACCTCATTTACCAGACCTCACTTCAGAGCCTCAGACCCAGAGGCGCTGGTGCTTAGGGCTCTTCTAACAATCTAGTTATATCTAGGGTCCGCCAGGGGAGGGCATTGCAAAAGCACTTATTTTGGCTCTGTTTTGCATAGGAACATTGAATTTCTTTCTTTTAGGCTGGAAATTGCTAAAAGAAGGTGAAACGGCCAAGGTAGGGACAAAGCTAAGCAGTAAGTGATTCGGAGCACTGTGAAGCCCTCCAAGTGACTTACTGCTTCAGGAATGTGCCGTTTTGGACGGGAAAACATGGGGCGGGAAGGGATACTTTTCTTTTAGCTGAGACCAGGCCTTAAAGAAATTCCGCCTGCTAGATGGTTTCTGACGAGTGCGACTGAGTGCATGGTTGCCGATAGTGGGGTTGAATGTCAGTTGGGATGTTTAGAGTGCTATGGGTAACTATTGGTCACCACCGGAGTTTTATTCAGACTTGCATTCAGCCAAACGGGCGGAATCTGACGTTCTATAAATCAGCAAAGGGCATAGGATGACCGTGAGCCTTGAGCATCATCAGAGCGGTAACATCTCATCTGAATGCCCTAATGGGGGGGGCATCATATTGAATTAAAAAACTTTTGAACCTGGGTTCCTCACCATTTTTCGGGAATTCTCACCTACCCAGTTTCCGCAACCCCTTTTCCCCCGCACCTCAGCGAATAATCTGTTCTGGCCCCACGAGCCTATCGACGGTGTGCTATGAAGGCGTGGACAGAATTCCAGGAATTTTTTTGGATTTGAGGTGGTTCACATTAATAAGGAATTGTCAGCCGTACTAAAATTGTAATGGAATGTGGTACCACATTCTTGGATTAGATGACTAGTGACTCACAGGCTGGTGTTGGGATCATATGAGGTCGATTCCGAGGTGAGTTGAGCCTCCGCAGACGAGTCGCGCTCGATGGGCAGTGGGGGAGAAGGCAAGAATGTTAAGCACCGGCATGACACCTTTAGCGCCAAAATAAGACGCTCCAGAAATAACGCACTAGCTATGACGGTGTAGGGCATAACACATAGCAGAATGCAAAGGAAGGTTGCAAAGACGGATAGCATGTGAAGTGCAAAGGTCTTGGCACGCAGTCAACGTAAAAGCGAATCCATTGACGCTGCACATGCCAGTACAAAACAAGTGGAATGGCTGCGAATGGGACCTCTTGCAAACGTCGTCAAAGTTCTGTTCGAGCGCGGTTTCACTTCCGCAGCAAAGTAAAAAGAGCAGATACTGAGGCAGTAAGTCGCTCGCGCTCCGAGTCAGTATAATAAACAGTCCATGAGAGGTGAAAAATACATCCGTTCCGCCGTGTGTTTCCCTTGATTCACTGCGTTCCGTTACCTCCTAAACTTAGTCTGCCTAGCTCATGACGACTGTGCCTAACTGAGCGTAGCCGGCTACACAGCCTCTGCCTAGCCGCCTAAACTCAATTTAATTTTTGCTCATGTGGACTGTGCCTAGGTACCTAAACTCAGATCAGCGTAGGTATTCGTAGCTAAGTCTAGACGCCTAGCCTTAGCTGCACAGAGCTAGAATCACCAAAATCTGCGAGCCTGGTTTCGTATTATTCAGGTATAAATACATCTTCCTAGCTCTGCGTAGGCGACTAGAAAGAGCCAGGCTGAGGCAAACTCAGCTACAAAGACCTACAGATAGCTACAGAGAGCTAGCCAGACCTACACCGAGCTACAGAGACTATGGCTAGGCCAACTAGACTCAACTACACTTAGTCATCTCGGTAGCTATGGCTAGGTGTCTAGACTGAGGCTAAGTTTAGCGGGGACCGGAACGCAGTGAATACCAGCTGACGCCGACGGCCACTGCTGTGTCGACCCTATTTACGCTGGGGACACGATAGCATTCTTGTAGTATCCCTTCCACTCTGGACCCTGGTGCATCATTTCTGGAAAGAAACATGACACTCTTGAAGGTCATATGCACTGAACCCATTTTAGGAACGACTATGTGACGTGAGCCTTGCTGCAATTCGCTCTCACGAACCTCCGTTCTCTTGCTTTCCACCCTAGTTCCACATCGTGCAGCGATCCGAGCCTTCCTTGCCCGACCGCACCAACATTCCGGATTCCACTGGTCGCCGATGGGCAACAATTCTTTTCCCAGGTAAGGAAGTAGTTGATGGATAAAGTTACTATCTCCGTTAATGCTATTCCAGATGGCAGGATTTGGACGTGCCAACTCACGCGCCATCGAAGGCCGCACCGGAGGTCGCTTCTGGAAATATTTATTTTGATTGCGATTTCATTCCCATGTTAAGTAGCGTCGCTCCATGGTTTTGTGATCCACCGTCCAATGGGCTTACTCGACGACATGAGTGATCCCCAAAATCTGGTACTTCCTTCAGTGGGATCTTTGTGCACCCCCCCATGTGTACCTTCATCTAACGAAGAGGCAGAGCACAACAGGCACACAGTACATCGTTCGAGCTCGTACGAGTGCGCTGTATGTCGCGAATCGTTCACTCGGTGAGCACAATGCCATTTCGTTTGTCGAACCGAGCTGAATTGCACCTAGACCCTCCGATCTTCGAACGCACCAAAACACGCACACCGGCAAGGAGCGTGCGCGAAGACTAGTTTTGGGCTTGTAGCATCTAGTGATATTCACTCCCACAGCCTTCGCCTGTGACTTCCCCGGCTGTCTGAAGAAATTTGGTGCGTCATCTACTTACTGAGATTATGAATCTATAATAGTCGCTTAGTCATATCGTGTTTGCATTTTCTTTCCTCAGGGATACGGTCAAACCTGCTGCGCCATCAATCCGCCGCGCATGGTATCGTGAGGACAGGTAGGGTCCGCCCAATTGCTCCGTACAAGATTGAATTCAGGCCCCGCCTTCGCGGTCCACCGCTCCTCTCGGATACCGCACCGATGCGCGCTGGAATCCTGTGGGACAACGAAGGTCCATCAACTAGGCGACCCATCGACTGGCCTCAGTTGCGGTCGGTATGAGACACACTGGCGCTCAAGACCATTTTTTCACATTTTGCAGGCCGCACGGCATCCGGCTAATGAAAAGAAACCACCGGTCAAAACTGAATGAGTTTGTAGGCCTGGGTCCGAAGGTGGGTGCTTTCAAACATCATTCACGAATATCGGCGCCTAATTTGGGCTCGGAAAACAGTTGATTGCATGTGAACGACTTTCGAAAGCTGATGAAAAAGAAAAAGAAAAAAACGAGGACGATTTACGCAGCGTACTTCAAAAAAATTGTTGTTCTCTTGCCCAAGCAATGTACCAGTACACCTATTCTGAATCCATACTTGGCCGTGGTAAGATTAAATATTCACCTTATCTTTGACCCGATCCGCCTAAGCTCTAGAATCCTGACATGTGATGATCGCATGGTCCAATGCATTTTTAAACCCTGGATTTTCTCCGGTCTGAGCGGTCTAGGCCAACAATAAATGTTCTACTATATTAGGCATTTTTCAGCCTCAGAAACAGGTTAATAATGATACTATCTTGCGTAGTCGGAAGGTGGCGAGCATGTAGTCTCTCATAGACAGACGCTACGACAATATTAGTGCTCGTGTTTCGCATGTGTGATCTCTCTAGGAATGGCCTTGGGAATGGCAAAGGAATTCGCGATCGAAGTTTTTACGGTCACATGCAGCGACTGGGGTCTATGGTTCCAGTATCTCGGACATGGATCTGATTGTGCTGCTAATACAGCGGCGAAGGAGCTGTACCTGTGTTGATCAACCATATATGGCAGGTATGGCGTGGGTAGCAGAAGATTCTTTGTGAGAATAGCGGAGGTAGGCGATACAGAGCCTGAGTTAGTTATTCCCTTGAAATTGAGGTCGCCGAGTGTGTATGTACTGCACTGTTACGACCAGAGGTTCAGGTGACGGGTGACAGACTGGACTCAAGTATACCTTGAATCTTCGAGCTATGCACGTTGGGCGAGGATAGCCCGTATCACTCTATGTAGGTCTCTTTTTATCTTTATTTTATTTATCTGGATGTTCATCAGTTTCTATGAGGCTCACCTTGCCTCAACCTCACAAAAATACATCAGACTGATTTGCCTTGAGCTGAACTTAAGGTTGAACGCGTCGTTGGGCCACGGGCTCATTTCAACCAACAACTGGGACCGACCGATGAGGTTCTACTTGTGTAAAGCTCCTGCACGCATCTGGGCTGACTTTTTCTTGAGTCAAAGATTGAGCCTTGCTCGGACTCGCGCCAGATGGCTTGATAAAAAATAATGGCAACAGAGGTAAGTATTTTTTCTTGTCGTGTCGATTCCGGATGTCACTACATTTTGATGGCCCCTCGGCCCAACCCGGTCGAGCCTCTCGGCCAACCTCGGCCAACCTCAGCCGACCTCGATCAAGTCGGCCGAGGGGCCATCAAAATGTAGTGTGTATCTATCTATTTATTCATCGTACTTATGGTCCCCGTTAAATAATTTCCGAGGCTAAGTACAGCTCAGCTTGCCTTGAGCTTTCAAGTGATGTTTGAACTGCGGTAAGTCTTCAGTTCATCTCTAGCTTGATTCGGGATCCGTTAATTGTGACTTGTTCTTGTGGTCGAAGTTAACTATTCTCATCGCTTTACAGTACTTGAAGTCCAATCGTCGGGATATGCCTTTCAAGTCAAGCCCGAACTGCGGATCTGCATCTCTCAGTTTATTTCGGATTGTCTCAGATTACTTCCAAGACAATATTTCTCGCAACGCCTCAACCTAGTGACATTCTCAGTCACTTCTTTATATTCAAGGCTAACCGTCACCTCGTTTCAAAGCCTTCACTTGCTCGAGAACATTTGAATCCCGCCCAAATTCCTCACACATCGCCTGCGCTCACTTCAACTCGAGCGCAACTGCAAACTAGCTCCAATTCCATTCCAATTACGCCTTCATTCCGATGACTTGATTTAAATTGATTCCCTAGGTTTTTAACTCGGCGCAAAGGTATGTATGCATTCAATCGATTCTACTACAGAACACTAATACTATGCTTCGGGGTCGTTGCATTAATATAGCCTACAGCAAACACTACATCTGGCATATGAGTAAGTAATAAACTGTCCAGTGAACGATCGGATAAGCGAATTGCTTGGAAGTTGGAGTGGTTGTTCAAAAGATATCGGTGACAATCCAGTCTTGGTTGGTGTTGTCGACGGTGGTAGTCAAAAGCCAACCGGTCCAAAATTGTAGCTTAAGAGAACGCAAGTCAAAAATGCGCGGATAGTGTGGATATTGCTGCCACTGACCTGGTTGCCCGGAGTCTCATTTCCATCGGTGAGGTCGATGACCTGCTATGAGTGATTCGTATCAGCGTATCTAGCCCACCCGGCGGAGACTCACGGATTTTGCCCCTATCGCAGTTGAAAAATTTGCCCCCAGGCCGAGGACTGAGCCTCAGCCCGACCCAACCCAAAGGTAGGGTCGGGCTCGGGATTTTTTCAAGCCCAAGCCCGGTCGGACCCGACGCAAGCCCAACCTACACGAACAATACTAATTTCAACGTAATATAAGTACTCGCAAATTTAACCTTGATTTAACCTGTAAAGATTATGGTGGGCCAAAAGCTTTACTGTGGGAAGAATCGCCACTCAACAAGGTGAATAATAACGCGCCGGCGATACCAAAAAGACTTGCTCCCGTGCAAGAGAGCCGTCTACGGCCGTCAGATGGTGGAAATGGACGGTTGCGGGCGGTTGACGGGCCAGCCGTAACGGCCCTGTAAAAATGCCAGTAGAAACCTCCCGACGGAGCGGGACGCTACCCTCTGACAGCACCCCGTCACACCCGTAATTACGGCGACGGTGTGCTTCCCTAGTCAATGGTCGGAGCGGCACCTACATTCACTGTCCAGTGAAAGATCGTCCGAGATGGCTTCCCTGGGATTACCACTACAACAGCATGTCGCAAGACGTCTTCAGGCTCAAGCAACAGAGAACGACGTTCATGGGCATGGTGGTTCCAGAGAGCAACGGGCGCAGCCACGTCAAGTCAACGTCACTACTCGTGGAGTGTTCCTCGGGCCTAATGGAACCCGTTCTCGACGGAAGCAGCTTTGATAAGACTGTGCTTCATTCCCATAGTACTCTGACTTTGTGGTAGCCTACTGAAGCCGGCAGGTACAATAATTCCAGAGTTACCGTGAAATTGAGATCCAGGCCAAAACAGCAGCTGCTGGCAGTGATCGCGGGGACTCTCTAGGCTGGATGGTAGTTAGAAACAAGACACTGGCACCTCATATCTGGGAGACGCACTGCGGCAGGTGACTTTCCTCTTCGAGCGCCGGAGAAACACGGCGGTGTTCTGACACTTTACACACCTGTGTAAATGAGCGATTTGGGCTCCAACAATGAATAGTATTGAATTTTGAAATTCCAAGTATGCAGAACCTTTTTGTATCCTATTCTGAAGGTTAGGCGATATTTTGAGTAATTTAGAAAGTCAGAAAGTATGTACAGTGAATCGATATTAAACTTCAAAAGTGTCACGGGGAGCGCTCGATGAGGCTGATTGTTGCGAGGTCGGAAGATGTATGTTGGATGTATGAATGTTATTTCTACGATGGGAAGCGGCAAACTCACGCCTTTATTTAGGTCCAGTTGGCCGGGCCATCGAGGTCGCGGTCGAGAAGTGCAGGTTCGGATAAGGTGCTAGAAACGCCGTATTGCCGTCGTCGACATTGAAATTGAGGATCTCAGACTCAAATAGCGGCCTCACGCTGGAACGCAGTTGAATTCTTTTTCGGTCGTGTTTCCTCGCACCGTTATTTCAACTTGAACATGTGGGACCACTGACAGAAATAAAGACGTGTTGACTCCACTGCAGTGGCCGAAGGATTTTTGGGACAAAAACATGACATCAAAACATGTCTCTCCTTTGGGCCAGTTTTTAGGCCTCCTTGGAACATAATCTGAAACCGATGGCTTTTCCGTCCTCTTTTTGTACTCTCAAAATAATGCCTCTTCGCGCCCAAATTCAGCAGGAATATACATCATTTTTGGTGGCGTTTTTCATGCAAGAAAAGACCATCGCTTGGGACCCAAACAGCGAAATTTGCTTTTTTCTCTCCCTGTTTCGGCGTCGACCACTCTTTTCAAAATAGTCCCTTTTTGGATGCGCTTTTGGCACGCAAACATGTATTATGTTTTGGGTAGATTTTGGTATAGAAAACAGGCCTAAGAAGGCATCTTTTTGGAGTAGTTTTAGGCTACGTGGGAAACATACATCCAAACAGGAAGACATGTTTGGATGTCATGTTTTGGTCCCAAAAATCCTTCGGCCACCGCAGTGCTCCGATGTAACTGGACACTGTGAATCATTTCATTTTCGGAGTTAGAACTGAAAGTGACTCTATTCTGGGATGATGAAACATGTGGGAATGAAAACTCGAAGTCTGCGCAAAGATAGGGAAAAATTCGCACAGCGGGGATACACCGGATGAGATAAGTAGGCTGGAATTAGACACCAACGGAGATTTCAGACCTCGAGTGCCGCAATCGAGTACCCAGAGGACCGTCGCCGTTTGTATACATTTCCAACATGGTGCATAGAGGCTTGTTGCCCAGCGAGTTAAACATGTTTCTCCGCACGATTATAATGACGCAAAGCACCTATCAATTACGTTTGCCTTCCTAGAAGGCTACAGGCTCCCCGAACTTGACATGGGCGATCGTGGAGTGCGAGACGGTATTCATCGGCGAAGCGGCGGACATCACAGATTGGAGGGATTCAGCTCCGCGAAGGTTCAAAAACAGATTCACCCCATAAATTTACAACCAATACCGTTGAGGAGTTTGGGATCGCTGATTGTTAGTATTAGATCCATGTACGTATCCTCTTATATGTATTTGTAGGCCAATAGAAACCGGCGATTTTCGAACTCCGTGAAGGTGTCCAACTGCCGAAAGTGGCAAAAAAAAAAAAAGTAAAATGGTTACAAAGAATGGTCGTGGTGGTAAAAAAATGCAAAGCTGTCCAACAGATCCGAAACGAGAGACTACTTAGCGTAGAAATGATGTTGTTATAAAGGTCCGGAGGTATACCTCCCCTCTCCCCCCAGACCCTGAGAACTAAATTAGTATGATATACACATTATAGGAGTGCCAAGCTTTCGTAAATAGCGTTGGTTTCTTAGTTAGATGCAGAAAAGAAACAGAAAACCGTTACACATGGACGCCAGACATCCAAATCAAGTCTACAGATGAGAGGCTACGCAAACGCGACGTCATAGGCGGGCAGAAGCCGGATTGAAGACGGGAGCCATAGAAACACCGTGCATGTGCATATGACGCACAGCGTTTGAGCGTGCGGCTATGCATCGGAATCAGCGAGAAGAAATAAGCTGGCGAAAGTTCTCACAAAACGTTTTGTGACAGCCGGATACGGCGCACTTGAACGCTACGTATGAACCTAAGGATGAAGGTGCGAAAGATAAAATCATGGAGGTACGTTGCCTATTGTAGTGCATGTTCAAGTGCGTTTCGAGAGCACTGGGCCTTGAAACAAAGACTCTCAATGAGCAACATTGTGGCTAATTCATTGAAACAGGCTTACCGAGGGAAGTTTTGTCACATATGTCGCACTTGTGCTGAGGCCGTGGCTTGCTGCAGAAACCTTCTTCATGTCGTTTCATGTGCTTCTTTAGAGCGCTTGGCCTAGCCATCGGGAAAATTCTCTCAGCTTGGGCTGAGGGTAAATATATTGGAATGGCTCACCGAATGAAAGGTTGGCTGCATGTATCACACCTATGGATGGGCCGGTGGGTCCTTGGTGCCGCTTCAGGTGCGTAATGAGCGCACCCGGCCTCAAATAATTATTCCATCAGTTTGAGACTCGCCAACTTGATGAACGCACAAACCGACGAAAAAATTGACCGCAGAGGGAGCAATTGTGCTTCGACATTTGCTTCTTCTTTTCCGTGGACTGATCAGCGGTCACAACAACCGATGACACGGACGGAGGGCCCGATGGTCGTTCGTCCGTGAACCCATTGAGAGGGCCCGATATATCTTCGACTCTATGAGCATCGCGATCCGGAGTTCTGGAAAGAAGTATTTGTCATTGGGTATATATCGTTCACTCAAAAAACGTACAACATGGGAACAAAATTCATGCTAGCCAAGTCGCAATGGGTAGCCGGAGCGGCAGAGATATCGGGATAAAAATCGTTGCCAATAGGATCAGTATTCGAGAAGGTGAGGAAAGGATAAGGCACGATGGGGTAGGATAAAATGGAAGAGGACATAGCCGGTTTGTCATTGGCGGAGAAGTTGCCAGGCCCTGGATAGTTGTTACCCAAGGCACGAGTCAAGGAAGGGTATCGTTTGATGGATTCCTCGGGGAAATGGGGCGAAAAATTGAACTTCGTAGGCGGTCTGGGAGTCGGCACGAAGCATGTGGTCCCCGAGCTAGGATATATGTATGCATTCGGCACAACGGACAAAAATTCTGTCTCTAGCGGGCAGAAAAACTGTTGGTCCATCCAGACTAAGCAGACAATCTGAGACAAGATCAAAATTTATCTTGCATCAAAATAATTGGAATATACTGTCAGAATTTCATTTTTTTTTGTTCTCGGAGGAGGAAGGAACCCGAGAGATTCGAGCTGTAACGCTGGCCTCTGTTTAAATACTCTGCAGAATGGATCTTGGGCCGTAACCGGTTACGTCAGTTGTGGAATGTACCCCCATCGATTGCTCACTGACCTGCCCGAATTAACTCGTCTTGTGTTCGCCTATCTAAAGGTCGGTGATTAGCGAAACCCGGATCAAACGATCTCTGTGGGATGACCGTGTTTCATCGAGTGGGATTTCGAAAAAGGAGATGAATCACTTGCGCATCTATTCGCACGTATGTCGCTTGTTGACGATCCGATGACACTTGCAACAAAATCTCCCAGACCCGAGCCAATACAGGATTCTGACGCACAGTGCACTCCGTTGGATAGAAAGGCAGGTCGCGGAAGGAGAGAAAAGACACATCTGTTGCTTGATTGATTCCCCGTCGTTGGAAAACTGAGAAAGGCATTGATCGAGTGGTTATGGCTGGCTGGTTGGCTGATGGAGTAATGAGATGGCACCCTCAAATCAAAATTAGGGCATTAAAAATTGTAGGAAGACTTACCGTGCAGTCAAAGATGCTTTCAATTTGACGCTGGTTGCCGCTTGGCTTCAACCTTCTATATGGTCACCACGGGGTCTCTTGTCCGACATAAGAACTGTGGAAGCTGAACGGCACCAATATTCGCTGAAATGAAAGAATAGAGTTGGATTTGTTTGAGCTTGTTCGAGACCGTGCCAAGAGGTGCCACCAAGCCCGCACCTCCCGCGAATGTGAGAGAAGAGTCTGTAACATACACATGCATCCTGGAGAAATACGCTACAGAAGAGCGTCTGAAGCAATGGTTCAGTTCAGTGGGAACCTGACGAAGTGGCTGAGAAGTTAGAAATGGCAATTGCCAAATTGAGAAGTTTATCAGTGCTTGGATCTCAGATTCTCAGGGCAATGGCGTCCTGAGGCTGGTCCACGTGTATGACGGGCTTTATCGGACTAAAATCTGATTAAATAGGATTGCATTTAATGCACTCGGTTCGCATCAGTGCAATCCAATTTAATTGGATTGCATTAAGTGCAATTCCATGCACTTCAGTGCATTTTCACTGTGCAATACAGCATTCGTTGTGCAATACAGTGCATTATTGTGCAACACGGTGCAATATTTTTCGGTCCTCAGTCTTTTCGAATTGCATCGCATTTCATTGCACTGCATTGCATTGAATCGAGCATCTTGAAGGAGAGAGCAAGGCATCCTCAATGCAATCTCAATGCGATGATGCCACGGCAGCCATGCCGAGTGCCATGCCGTCGGCATGTGAGCCGGGTATTGTCAATGTTGTTGAAACATAACTCCAGCGCGCAAGCACTGTTTAAATTCTAAATAATACATACCTCACATTGCTGTCCGGTATGAACCAGCTCCATCCCCGCTTTCTTCGTGGAATCCAGGTTTAGCTTATGCAATTGTGCGAGAATGATCGCGGAGTTTAAATTTACTGTTCAAAATACCAATCGTCCTCTTGCTTTCCCCGACAAAGTAAAACATACGAATTTACTTACTACTAGCACAAACCAATCGACCAAATTTTGGGACATATCTGGGAAGTAATGATCCCCTCTGCCCGCTGTGAGTCAGAAACTGTTTCTTTCCCCTCGACCTCAACTAGAACTCATACACCAAGGTGCCTGGCGACTAAACTATGGATTAAATTCCACTTATTGTCTGGATTACTCTCAAACTAAACACATATTTGTCGGCAGAGCCGTGCCAGCAAGAATATTATATACAAAGACTCAGCCGGCGTGCCGTGGGAAGCCGGTTGCACGGCGAGTGTGCTACTGCACAGGCATAAATACACCCCCAAGATATAGCTCTTAGTACAATGCAACTCGGTGCAGTGCTCAATAAAACCAGTCATACTACCGACCTCGATTCCCGTAACTTCTTGTGGGGCTACGGTGTTTCTCTAAGTTGTGTCCTGCTGTCCAGTTTTCCACAAGGTCGAAATTCCATCTAATACGGATTTCGTTCAATTCTGATGGGTACATTTCTTGGCAACGTCGCTCTTCTTTCCGTGTGCGTTGTTTATGCATATTTCAACGCTCCGCTGTGTTCTAATTCATACCCATTACAGATTTGGGGTTGTATTAATATAGCATGCTACCCCTACAGCAAAAACGGGTAATAAACTGTCCAGTGAACGAATGGATAAGCGATTGCTTGGAATGTGGAGTGGGTTTTCAAAAGGTATCGGTGACAATCCAGTCTTGGTTGGTATTGTCGACGGTGGTAGTAAAAAGCCAGCCGGTCCAAATTTGGAGCTGGGAGAACGAAGTAAAAAAGCGCGGATAGTGTGGGTATTGCTACCACTGACCTGGTTCCCGGAGTCTCATTTCCATCGGTGAGGTCGATGACCTGCCATTAGCAATTGTATCAGCGCATCTAGCCCACGGAGTGGAGACTCGCGGATTTCGCGACGTTGTGGTTATTAATCACCCAGTCTCGTGCTCCATTCCTGGGATCCGTTGTCGGCGAGGCAGGGCGAGAGGATGAGTTTCGTCCCGTCGTTGATTGCTTGCCTGCGGGGTTATGCAAAGGTTGTCTCCAGCATGATGTTTCCGCTATTTGTGGGTCGGACCATGTCTGCAGTTCAGAACCGGGCTGCAGGTTCAATCACGACGGTTGCGTTGACTGCGCTCGCGGACGCTGCGATGCAGAGGGAGGGGTTCTTTTGAGGGAGATGACGAACCTGTGGAATTTTAGCACCTACGACGCAAATGGAGGACATACGATTTCGGGATTGTAACGTCGATGTTGTTCCAGTTCTGGTTATTGTTTGATACATCGCAGTCCCAGATTTGAATCTAATATTTTCAGCGGTGGGTTTGAATTCTCGATTTTTGAACGCACCTGGTTTCCGTCCGTGATATTTCCATTCGTCACGTCGACGCACTACAATTTCATGACAACTTGAATCCCCAGAAAATAATGTTCTGCAGCACGAACCTTGTTTTTTCCAGACCAGGTAATGGTCGGGCCAGCGGGGATCCACATTTGGTCTTGGTGGGACGATAAACGATGATGCTGAATGAAAATGACTGTCGCTTACTGGTATTCCCAGCGGCGCAGGTCCAAATTTGCAGTTTTGTACCATCCGTGTTGGCGCCGTTGGTTACATCCAAACACTGGGCAAAAGGTGAGTGTCGGAATCTCCACATATTCAAGTCGAAACGTACCTTGTCCCCAAAGATTTGCAGAGTGCCGACCACGTTGGAGCCTTTCGGAAGAACCCATGAGTTGAGGGACGTGGCATTCGTTCCACAGTCCTTATTATCACTGGAGCGCCGTCTGCATTGCTGGTCGCGGTTAGGCAGTTGCCAGGGTTGCCTACAGTTAGTGGCACTCAGTGTTGGATCAAACGTTCATTTGCAGTCCTCACCGGCCGAGAGCACGGTCTGGAACTTGACAGTTTGGCCAGCTCTAGATAGTCATGAGATCAGAGGGTGTTAGGGTCGAGTGATAACCTACACTGGCAACTGAGCATTGGCATACAAGAAAGAGAAAACTGAAAGAAGCGAGCGAGGTTGCGAAGAAACATACTGAAAGGGAGATGGGCATCATTCTTCGTTGAGGCGCTATTTAAGCGGTGGGGTTACGCGAGGCGCTGGAACCTTCGGCTTGATGATTGAATGCCAGTCAATTGAATGTGTGCACGCTCGGCTGTGAGCCGGGTGCGGATTTTTATATATCTTTGTTGCTCGTCGTTTAGTCAATTCTCATCTATTCACCTGCGGACCTTCCGGGATATACCAAAACATGCTGAACACTAGGATAGCACCAAAGGATGGAAGAAAAATAACAGGAATCGACGAAGAAGAAGTTGCCAATGTGGTTCTGGACAACAAGTGGTGGTCGGCAACACACCGCTAATTTCAAACTCCGACACAAGTGTGTCGAGTGGTAGGGCCCATTTCCGCAATGTACAAGCACTTTTACAGAAACTTTTGGCTGGGTCAAATAATGGCATACCATTACTAGTTCAAATGACTGTTGCAGATTTTCGATATGCGGTTCGGAAGTATCTCAAACAGTCAGTTACGAGCACAAAAGCCTTTATATCTAAGATGTAGGGGAAGATATGAAAAATCGGCAACAGTCATTTTATTCTAAAGGATGTATAGTAATTATCTTGCAGAAAATCCGGGACCATAGCTCCCATTACAGGCCTGTATTACTGGGGGGATGCACATATGTTGTGTCTTATATTTGATGACTTTCACCCACTAAATTGTGTCTCAAACGAGAATTTACGAAGGTATTCAACATTTGAATGGTAATTGAGGATATTCTGAGTACAAGAAACAGTGTTCTGAGCGAAAGTGACCTTGGATAGGGGGACAATTTCTAAATGCGGCAATACCAGTTTTCCCATCACTGATTTCCGGCAGCGTTGCCGACCGGATCAGCATCGTCCCAGCGCGAAGATGACGAGTGAGCGGGACGAGCAACGGCAGGACCTGGTGACGCGTATGGTTGTGTTTGGTTTGAAGGCTTTTGGCGTCGGCGTCACTTGTTATGACTCACGGCTTGCCCTCAGGCTTGGGCCGCGATCATTTTACTCTTGAGCTCTTTTCTTGCCCCTGCCGCCCTTTTCGAATTTCATCGCATGACGTCGGCGCTGGACCGGAGAATCGAAGACGCGTCTTTGTGCCTAACTTGAACTTCAGAACCCGGGCAGCGTTGGCAAGATCCCACCTAATGTTCTGGCTTTTGTTACGTTTGCTCGCGAAGAACTATTCATCGGCCCGGCTTCTTTGTGCCCTCGGACTGGATGCGCCGTCTCGAGCAAGATCCTAATGTCCTGGCTTTTGTCGTATTTTCTCGTGAAGAACCTTCTTTCGAAATATTCATAGGCCCGGCTTCTTTGTGCTCTCGGACTGGCACGCGTCTCGCCGAGTGATGACCCCCAAATCCTGCTCTCGAAAGATGACCTGACCGATGGAGTGGGAATCTCTGGATACAGCTCAGAAGACTATCGGTACGACCTCCATACTTTTTGCGTGCTAATTACTATTAGGTTCAAGTCAATCTTCAATCTCAACGAGTCTCCTGCTCGGAGCCTCCAACTGAATTTGCTCCCATATCTAGGCAAGCCGATATCAATATCTTCGCAGTGACCTCTGGCTCCTCTCTGAAGTGCGCCGCTGTTCCCAGTTTCTAATCCCAACAGCTGATAGATTTCCAGCGATGAATGATCCTGAGGGTGCTCCGGAATACGAATAGCACGGTGAATTTCTATCGAGAACTTCTCGTCGTCTTCGTTCCTCATGCGTATCGCTGCCTTCGGTCCTGCTTTCTGCTCAAAATATCTGCAGGAGTTCATCCCGCATCTGGCCGAGGCATACAAGTTCAAATATGAGCTAGTCACCTACAAATGGAAGGAGAAGCAGAGAGTCATTGGGATATCCGTCGTGGATCATATCAGCGCAGCAACTCTCTGCTGATCCGGGATCGCTGGCGAATCTTCAAGTTGACCAGGGTGTATGCATACGCGCGTACACCGTGATATTCGTCGGTGTATTAACGTCAGCCAGATCTTCCGAATAATCTTCAGCGAGAGGTCCCTATCGTAAGCTTCTCGATTAATTTTAGATTGGTGCACTTTTTGACGGCCTGAATACCCAGTTCTCCTTACCTGAAGATTGGTTACAGGTCAGTGCCTGATCAATTTCCACCTCCATCGATGCAATAAATCTCTTCCTCTTTAACAGTGCGAGACATGGTGTACGTCTATAGCACTCTATGTTTACAGGTAGCAAGGATCGCCGGAGTCCATCGCTCGAAGACTATAAAACCCTCTCACTATACATACTTGGCTCGAGGACGAAGGCATACGCGCTCATTACTTTCATAGAAAGAGCCGAAGTTGGCCCGAGCGCGACAAATCCCGGAATGAAGAACATGATATCTCCATATTTTCTCAATTGAACGTACCACTGGCCCTTTGATGATTGGCCGGTGCGGCCGCATACTCTTCACACTACTTCTGTGATGGGTCGTTCTATGGATCACCCGGGGTGCAACCGGGTATGTCCTCTAGGGAGGAAGTGGATGGCACAGCGCTAGACCTGGTGGCGCTGGAAACCCTGACTCTGGAGTCTGGCGACGTCGCCGGGGAGACGAATCCGACCAGTCGTAAGCCGCGTCAAATTTACGCCTTGACCCCATTCGCACCCGACCAATTAAGGCATTTGCCTCACAAGCCAACTCGTTGATTCTTTGTCCACTTTCCCACACTGGCACCGGTTCCAATAAATCTAACATTGAAGCAGCCTCGATGAGAAATTTCCAGGACTTCCTTCGTTCTAAAGCAGCCACATTCCTGATTGCACATTCCTTTGCCGAAAATAAAATGTACCGTTGTCGAATGAAGTGTTTTTTTATTTTTATTTTTATTCTTTTAGAATTCACCTCGGTCCTAATAGGCCCCTCTCGATTGAACGTAACACTGGCCCTTTGATGATTAGCCAGGTGCAGCCGACTACTCTGCTTACACTTCCGCCCAGAATATTTGGTGATTACGCTCGACTCATACTGTAGAATTCGCGGGAGACCGAGTCAAGCCGCCCGCGTGATGAATAAGATGCAATCTTGCTGGAGATCCGTTGATGTACGTCCTTCGAATTAATGCTCGACGGCGACTTGAACACACGAGGATTGCACATGGCGGGGCAGACCGTGAACACGGCAAAATATATTTGTATACAGGCACATTCCGTTCCAGCGC
This sequence comes from Mycena leptocephala, assembly GCA_029378395.1. Classification (NCBI taxonomy): domain Eukaryota; kingdom Fungi; phylum Basidiomycota; class Agaricomycetes; order Agaricales; family Mycenaceae; genus Mycena; species Mycena leptocephala. Next base: position 49,123 of record JARJLF010000936.1, read on the forward strand.
CATCCGCTGACGGGACACTACGACCCAGTTTTGCGGCGTCAGCAGGTTCGGCTCTCTGTAATACAGTCATTAGTCACAATACTCGATTCAAGACCACAGGCCATGGGGATATTCCCTGAGCGCCGAAGTTCGCCACCTCAGGAGTAGGACTTCTCAACACAGTAGGGCTCACGTACGTCTCCATCGGGATATTAGGAAAGTACGGCTGAAATGGAGACTCAGGGTTGACTAGTAGTCGGAATCCCGCCTGGAGGCGGTATAAAGGATGGACGACACTTGACGGGAAAGCAAAAGCGCATACTTGCAAGCAGCCCGCCCCACAATCACTCCCATCCACTTCATATCCTCACCGATAAATATCATGTTTTCCCCCACCTTCCTCACCTTCGTGCTCGCCTCCCTCGCGGTCGTCAAAGGCGTCGAGATATGCGGCTATTCCGACACCCTTGGGTGCTCGGGTGCCGCGGTCTGCTGCTCGAACGTCGCCGCAAATGTTTCTTGTGGTGCCCTGCCCACTGGATTTGGGGCTGCGATTGACTACGTAGGCTTGCCCCTTGACTCCGGCGACCCAGACTGGATTTGCAACGACTGTCGCATAGGAGTGATGCAAGCTTGCGTTGACTTCAACAATCAGGATGGTCCAGGCGTTGAGGACTGTTACTTGGCGTCCGGTGTCAATATAACCACGGCTTTATGGACCACCACTACCAGCAGCAGCTGCACTGCCGTGTCCAGTGACGAGATGGTGCAGCCTGACGTATTCAAGTTCCCCGTGGACGGGGCCGTGAAAGCCGTGCGGATCCCTGCCGGTGAAGGGGCTGTTGAGACCATGATCGCCTTGTTCGAAGCCGGGAATTTCACTGCTCTCGAGGTGTATCCGCCTGCCAATTAGACCTGTGAGTACTTGATTCTAACAGGAATCGGGGGCCTCACCCTACTCCTCAGATTTCATGGGAAATCCGAGGGATTGAATGTAGAATGGAAATGGACGTTGGAAAGGAAAAACTTAGCGACTTGGGTGTTATTATACGAGTAACAAAGGTCCGAAGGGAAATCTGTTAGTGGAAAGAATGACTGAACCAAAATCGAATTACAGCTCTTTGCGGTACAACAGGCGCGGTCCGTTTTTTTCTGTTTTGGCAAGTTTTCACGAGAACAGCTGCCCTGAGCTCAATTCTCAACCGTTTCCCCTCAAAATGGGCTCATTCAATTCGCATTGAAAATCCACAGCGAATAGAATACCGGTATTTTTGATCCTCTTACGTAATAGAATTTCTTCCGGAAAAACTTGGTTTTGAGTAGGACAACTGTAACACTTGGAATACTGCACCGATTGCATAATGACTCAGCATATAATATAAATAAACACGCTGTTGTCTAGGGCCGCATCAGATGTATAGCATATCCAATAACCTAGTGCACACTTTAACGAAGTAGATATCTAGCCGCTACCATAAGTGGAGCTGTCCATGGAAGTTTGAGTACATTAAGCTCTGTAAACACCCACATTGGCTAGGGTCACATCAGATGTATAGCATATCCAAAGATTAGGCAGTATTCCGATGATATGGGTGTCCTACTCAAAACCAAGTTTTTCCGGAAGAAATTCTATTAAGTAAAAGGATCAAAAATACCGGTATTCCATTGGCTGTGGATTTTCAATGTGAATCGAATGAGCCCATTTTGAGGGGAAACGGTTGAGAATTGAGCTCACAGCAGCTGTTCTCGTGAAAACTTGCCAAAACAGAAAAAAACGGACCGCGCCTGTTGTACCGCAAAGAGCTGTAACCCTCACGCTCGGATCAGGCTAAGCGACTGCAAAATTCAGCCTTGCGGATCGAGCACTGGTTTCGAAACCATATTTCTCGCGCAAATTCATCAAGGAGGTCAAGTTTGGGTTCAGCTGCTTAATATATGATCTCATAGCTTTATTCTCCATACCAGGATACCTCTTCGTTTCTCAATCCTCCCTCTCAACATGAAGCTGATAGCATAAGTTCCTGTACGACTCTGCTCCTTCTTCTCATGGTAGGGCTATCAATTTATCCGCTCGCTCCCACCTTCACCTGGTTCCAGGCGCGCATTTCCTTTTCAATTCCTAGGATCCTGTCACAGGGGGCATGCCCCACCGCTTATGGGCCTATAAGCCGCAGACGCTTATAAGCGGCAGGTAACCCGCAGGTGTCTCGCTTATTGATTGGAGACCTCGTGTTTGCCTCGTGTATATGTGTAATGCAATTTGATTTTCTGTGAGTTCAAACCCGACAAGCAGCATATTTTCTTTTTCCAGTTGTCTATATTTTTGAACAGCATGAAAAATCGGAAATATATTGCCGTTACTGCAAAGATCACTGAGTGACATAAGCACATTCTTGTATATATCATTGGGTCTCTCTAAGGTGCCTTTGCAGTGCCAGAGTTTGTTTCAAAGAATATTTCACCACTTGGCAGGAATGGTGTGGCCCACCTGGCAGAGAATCTTTTTCTTGGTATTGTTATTGGTCTGTACAGTACCCTGTTATACGAGTGGGTGCCTTTTGCATTATTAGCAAAAATTGTTGGGAAAACAGCCAAACAGGCTGTTGTAAGATAAAACCAGGAACAGCTGAGAATACACCATGGTTCTGTAATTTTCTGGGCATCTTTATAGTCCTACTTCTGCATTGTTCAAGTTGGTACAATATATATCCAACCATGCAAAAAAGGATGCTACCACTCAGGTTCGAACTCACAACCAATCAAAGCCTATTACAAAACTACACGAGGCAAACAGGAGGCTGGCGATCAATAAGCGAGACACCTGCGAGCTACCAGTGCTCACAAGCCTCTGCGGCTTATAGGTTTTAAGCGGTGGCACATGCCCCCTGTGTGTGTTTCCTATGATTGAACGCTTACCATGTTCAGCTTCACGCGCGCAAACGCAGTAGTATTTGTCACACTGGAATTCACTTCTCCTGCTTGCAAAAAAACCATCCTGAATTCTCGGTGATCTGACTGTCGAATGCTTTCCGATACATCTTCTCTTGTGCCAATACCGTTGGTTTTTTACAAAAGAAATATTCCCTGCGCTCTGGACATGGCAAGTCGTCAAGGATGAATCTGTTTTATTGATATCAATCTCCATGCCCATGCTGCACCATGCTAATCCGTGTCGGAGTTCGAACTCCCATTACCTTCAATTGAATTCTCGAACACCTGTGCGGCTCCATAACTATTTTTGACTGGCAGCTTCTCCGTTCCAACGTACCACCACGGCAAGTAGTCATCTCCGGCTTCGAGAGGTATAAAAACCTCCAAGTATTTACACAAGCTTGCACAAGCTCATCTCAAACTGCCGAACTCGTAATGCGCTTCAAGGAATTCCTCCCATTGCCTCCGCGTTTACCACCACCGTCCTTACGCAAGGGAATTCCTGTCCTGAGGCTGCACGCTTTGGGCCCCTCAAGGTCTCGCCCGCGAGACTTTCTCCCGGGAAAGTATATTTATCTCGTTTTTGCAGTGGCGCCGTGGACTCACAACTTGAATGACGAATTAGACCTTCACCGTCACCGCCAACCTCACCTGTGCAATCCAATTGGGCAACACCCCGACGTTCCTAGACTATTACATCGACGCTGTAGCCACCCACACTGTCTCGGGCCCCATTCCCACCGCTCGGAGGACGTATCACGACAACTCGACGATTGATCAGTTCATTGCGATGGTACGTCTTCGAGATGAAATATTGATTTTTTGAGTATGGCTGATGACGGCGCGTATGTAGCTCCCGAACTGGTTCTACTTCACCGACGCGCCGCGGCAGTACTCGTTGATGATGGACAATAGCTTCGCGCGATCGCCGATCGGGCCCGACTGGCGAGAGCGTGATCACTGTTGGGAGGATATCTACGGGGATTGATATCACTGGAGATTTACAGCCATGTTACCGGTGGTCAAGAGCGATTCAACTCTAAATCATGTCAACGGGCTCGGATTTTTCGATCTCATATAACGAGTATGTAGTTGATGCTCATCCTCTGAAGCGGTCAATAAATCTATCGAGTTCGATTCAACTTAGAACTATGGTTGGATTGTGGAAGTTCAAGCTGAACTTTTGTGAATGGTTCAGAATAACGTTTTCGAAGAGAATGGTGCAGTCGAGGAGAGAGAAATCCTTGATATCTTCAATTTCGTCGGAATTCTGCGGGATTCCTCTCGTGGTAGAGCCTGCATTGGAACAATTTCGAGCCCCTGGTTTATTGAGAAAACAGAGGCCCACAGATGACCCAGTATGTATAAAAATGATGGGCACTGGCACGAGACTGGCGGGACCTTGAGGGATCAGTGATTCTGATGCCGTGGAACCCGCAAGTCAGCGCCGCATCCCGGACACGCCTCGATGGTTGTATAATCACACTTTTGACTGCCAGAGGGAGCATCCCTCCGTTACACCAGAGCATGTGACTTGAGGTCTCCAAAATGTACGGTTAACACAATCTGCGAAATTTCAATGCTTTGCGGAAGGCTTCTCCATGCATTTCCTTTCTTGAAATTTGGCCCGAGCTAACACAAACTCCCCACAACGCGGGCTCAGGCGGACGCGGGCCTAGGCGACCAGCATCCCATAGTCCCCATGTAGGCAAAAAAATGAGACGATTAAAGCCGGAGATACCTGTACCGCGGGCCTTGTCTGTAACAAATAATTTAACGTATAAACAGTATCCACTGTCAGCAGTTGGTATACCATTGGACTACCCATGATTCTCAGGACAAACTGTTGTATGTACAGTGGTTCAACCATTTTCAACCATATTATAAGTACTCTGATTGAATGACTGAGGACTTTGAGAAATTACTTCAGGTACGATGCAGGACGCATGGCCGCTAGCCCTAAACAACAACTCGGTTGATTCGCTCTTCCAGCCTGATCTTGACCGTGTCTGCCCATTCCCCCTCGAGAATGCTGTACAAACACGTATCCATCCATCCTCCCTTGCTGTCCGAAAAACTTCCTCTCATGATGCCTTCCAAAGTCGCTCCGATTATGTCGGCCGGAATAACAAAAAAGGTCAGCGGAGAGCGGTGAGGCTTGACGAAGTCGGCCCCAGGATGGAGCTGCGGTTGGTGAAAATTACCGAGGGCCCAGCGGTGGGACCAGGCCCATCCGTCATCGTACGTGGGGCGCAGGATATAAAATACTTGCGTTCCGCGCGTATGGGGTCCAGAGCATCGCGGAAACCTGGGGGAAAAACGCGTCAGAATGGTCCTCGTCGAAATCGACACCCGCATCGTGCAGCGTGGAGCGTGGACCATTCGTCGCCAGGACGAGATTTGGGTAGAACTGCATGACGCCGCCAGGGGGCCGAAGCCAAGGCCTAAGCCCCGCGAAGCCGACGGTTTGGCTTGGCTTGGACCGGGTGGATCTCCCGGCTCACCCGTGAGTGCTGGTGGTGGTTGCGTGAAAAGTCGTTAAAGAGGAGAAAAAGATGAGAAGAGGGGTCGCCGGCGGAGTAAGAAAGGCCCGCTATCTACTGTACATACCAACTCTCTTTAGGGGCATTGCTATCAGACTTGGATCTTCGAAAAGTCCAAGTAAAACAAGTGGATTTAATCATCCAGCAGCGTATTGTGAATCACTGGGGAATCTCAAGATGATTAGATTACTTTGACGTAGCTTTTCCTTCGTTGTATTTGTTGTATGATTGAATTTTGACGTGGCTGTTTCCTTTGTTGTGTGCTCCGCAGTATCGACCTCAATGAATGACCCAATGCAAGAAAATATCACGGAAATAAGGTATTTACGGAATGGAGACCTGGAACCTGATCGGTACCAGGAATTATATGCACCTGTGCTCATGCACGGACCTCAAAAGACAAACAGAGCCCAACTTCTAGGCAATAATTTTTCTTGGTTTATCGGAATTTTCGTCGCCAAAAAGTCGGGGTCTCTATAGAATCGATCGAAGTTATACGGTTTCGAAACCTGGGAAAGGTCACACATCATGCAGCCGGCTGTTGAACCTGCCAAGCGTGACATGGGTCTCAAATCTGCCCGAAAGATGCAAAAAAAAAAACATTTTGTTCCCAATGTCGAAATTTTCCGCGGTATCACGCCAAATTTTCGCTAGTGTCAGGGAGTCGAAATGGTTCAACCTGGTCACGCCTCACACCCGATGTCGATTTGAACGTAATAGTACAGTGACGACGGCAGACACAATCATGAGTTATTTGAAAAAATAACACTGCAAGGATGGTTAGAGCGTGGGTCACAGTACAGCAACACTAAAGCACTGACTCAACCAAGTAAGACTGAGCAAGACACTCTCCAGTCGAAATCCCGAAATTGTTGAAGGTGTTGGTGTATGCACTGGATGCATCATAAGCCTGAGACAGATAAGCGAGCTTACAGTGTTGGAAAGGGGGTACTGAGAGACTCTACTGACCCAGTTCCAATAAGGATATTGAACTGCAGTAGGCGCGTGATTGAAAAAGAGGAATTCACACGTCTGATGAGTGAGACTGGTTCCTCCCTGAAATTGAACCATGAAGCCTAGGGCAAATGGTAAGCAATTCGGAGCATTAAAGAGCTTCGTGGCGTACTGCCTGGGTATTCTTCAATGTAGTGGTGAGAAAATCGCAATCAGCTTTAATGACGCGAGTGTCATGATCGGCGCCAATATATGTACCTAGATTTGAACATCAGAAATCCAACGAAAAAACTAATGGTAAGATTGACATACACAGTTCACTGCTCACACACACTATACCGACTGCCTCCAGTGGAATATTACAATAATCCTCTTGACGAACTTGAAGTTCAACGTCGGAACGAGGAACACTTGAAGATTTTGCAGAATGAGAGGCTTTGATTTGTATCCATGAGGACAAGTGAAATGAGTGGCCAGGGCGTCACCGATGCTGAAAGTGTCGGTAATGACTGCATCTTCACAGCGGGCTTGAACTCGGATCAATGTCAGCGTGCATCTGCAATGAAGCTACACTTGTGTGCACATACTACGCTTCTTAATAGCTGTGCTGTACGTCTTGTGGAAAGCGTGGTTGCAAGAAAGATGAGAATTGGCGAGAGTCGCATTTCCAGAGAGGGGGTTTCTATCATTTGAGGCAAAGGCATCCAGCTTTATACGAGATGTCAACTTGACGGGGATGTTCCTGATACAGCAATCTCGACACATCTCGTTGACATCGGAGCGCCCACGATGCAGGCCTCAGAGATGGGAGGAAGTAGAGTGGGCGATTCAACGAGTGTGTAAGTGTTGGTATGATCAAGAACGACCTGCTAATTCATCTGCCAGAGATGGCGTCAGAATTGAGAGTGTCAGCTCGAAATTATTGTCAACGTCAAGCCCGGATCCCGGGACAAGGCGCGTGATCCCAGGGCAGCATTCTAGCAGTACTGATAGATGTATATGGTATAGATCTCTCTGGAAAGCTTTGAGGGATTCCAGACACATTAGAAGTGACAAGAAGTTGACGGTGATTGCATCTTTGCAATCTCCTATCTTCGGTTCTGGAATCTACGTAAGAAAGACTCTCTAGCTGAGATTTCAATACTCGTCGTTCATCTCAGTATTCATGTAATCCAAGGGATGCAAACACAGTGGTCATAGGCTGTGGAAAATAAATCCATAGGTCATCTTAGGTTATGCGCGGCTGCAGGTGGGCTGTTGGCCGGTGGTTAGTCATTTTGAGCGGGATCCAAACGGGTTTGAATCTTACCAGAAGCAACGTTGTAAATAGTACAAGCGCTTCCGAAAGGCCAAAATTCTAACTTGCAAGTTGGAATTTTTGGCAAAGCAGCCTTTTGCTCACTTGAGTTCTGAGTTGAGTTGAGCTGAGTGCAACGGAGTTGATAGGCTATCGGCGAATTTGCCAGCATATTTGAAGGAGAAGTGATCGAGGGTAATTGTGGGGATCAACGGCACCCATCCCGAATCAGTCGGCTGCCACTGCACTGAAAGCCTGTCGTCCACTCGACAGAACAGTGACAACAATCACACAGACAGACAGACGAGACCACGGTATATTCCTAGCGGCGAGACTCCAGGCTGTGTGAAAAGGGCTATTGTAAACCACCGGTCTAGGGCTCCCTTTTTCCACCCTTTTTCCACCCTTGTTGCCTCCTTTTCTCCATTTCATGCAGTCTGGATTCTCCTATCCTTCCTCACAGTATACGTACCACCTCACATGTGCAAAAGGACTAGGGTGATTTTTTTGTGGATTTTATAGCTCACTCAGTTACATTATCTGCCAAACATGGAGAAGGGCGTATGGGGGTAATAGTGGGGCATAATTATTGGGAATTTCACAGAAAAAGGTCACCTCTGCTTTGCCAAAGGGAAAAAAAGCACACCCATTGGTCCAGTCAAAAAAAGTGCCGGTTTATGAGCAATCGTAAATTTAGCACTAGTGCGAATTAAATATTGCACCGGTGGTAGATGTAGTTTTTTCGGCACCGCAACGATAGGCGAACGCAAAAAACACTCAGGTGTTTCCAGCAAATATTTTTGCCCCGGTTGTGGCCTGCACAAACTTTCAGTAGATTTACGACCTTTCCCAACAAACGACAGATGTTTAGCCTGCACGATGTTTGTATGCATGCATGTACGGCATGCAATGGTTACCGGGCAGTCCATAACACAATAGGTATGGTAGCATGAGCAAAACTCAGTAAACGGGGTAACTACCACATGCCTTCGGTATCTCCAGAAAATTCAAAAACTTGCCCGCCACTAGCAAGGGTTTCGTATTTTCAACCTCTATTAAATGATCGATGAACCCAATGGACGAGCTGCATAAATCGTAGCCCAGGTAGAGTCACTGGATTTGCGTGAGGTAAAACAATTCATTGAAACAATCCAACGTGTCATACTTTAGCAAAGCCTGGCAGAATGGCAGCACTCTGGCAACGCTAATACACGGCAGTATTACTGCAACCTCTGGAACAAATTTGGGAGGTGGTGTTTTTTTGTGCAGAAGGCATTGGACCTGTGGATTCTTTGTATGAACTTTGGGTGGTGCGAAAAAAAAGAAAATCAATGTGGTGACCAACGACCATAGGGCTGTGATTTTTTGGGAAACACCGGTGATATACTTTTCAAGGTATGCCAAGGGGTGTGCACTTTTAAGTCGGGTAGCCTGGAGCGGTGCATATTTGTGCTGAAATGTCTGAGGCGGTGCGAAAAAAAGTCAACGTGTGCACTAAATAATTATGCCCCAGTATTACAGCCATAAGGGCGCAAAAAAGGGTGCAAAAAAAGGAGCATCAAAAAGAGCTACTGTGAAAAACCCTGTTCTGACCGGTCGGAACCTCGAAACACCCTCTCCCCGCACAAGTTTCTGAATATGGACGAAAATTGCCGTGTTCTGGCTGTGGTTGCGGCGTAGCCTCGCCAAAACACCACGGTGAGCCCCAAAGGGTAACGATGACTGTTGGGTGATTCCGGACTTCGGAAATCCTTCTGAACATCTCAAAAAAAAAAAACGGTCAAAAGGTTTGACTATCTGTCTGACGATACTCAAGGTCTTTGACATTTGGTCAAATTTCATAAAACCCGGTCAATGCCAACACTGGGTGACACTGGGTGTGAGGATGCCATCCATACAGGCACTGCATAGCGGACACTAAAATTTGACAGTGGAGATTGAAGATTGGCGGCAGGGTTTGAAAAGGCTTTGGACAGACAAACGGTCAGCCAGACACACGTAATTTTACAAAGTGGGTGACCCGCGATTCCTGGACCGCGAAGTGATCCAACATCCTCTTCCTGGTGATCCTTGCAATTATAAAGGAATGGGGGGAGCGCGGAAAAGAAGGATACATTGCATGACCAATTGAATAGAGGTTGGAGAACCGTGAAGACAGTGATGGATGGTGGATGGTGGATGTCTTACGAACAATTAATAAGGCAGTGGACGGCGTTATTTGAGCGGAGACGGTGGGGTTTTTAAACGGGCTTGAAAGACGCAACAGTTGTCAAACTACGGCGATTTAATATCACTGATAATCATCCCGGCAATTGGAATGGAGGAATGGAGATGGTTTTAATGCGGGGGAATGTCGTTCTAGGTGCGTTCCATCCCGAAAAACAGCCATCGTTACACGCTCAGGTATAACACTGTTTTTAGAATATTCTGTCGTTCACAGGGTATAAAAATCGACCTGTGGCTCCTACTTCCCCCGAAGACGCTGCGAGTCAACCAAAACAAGCAAAGCCAGTCAAAAAATGTCGCTACTCACCACTGATGGCCCATCCCGGATTCGAACAAGCTGTCTGGTGCAATTGAGTTAGAACTCTGCTACGGAACACAGATGCGCACCACACGCAACTGGGCCTTTCTGGTTTGTTTTGGACCTCGATCTCACGCTGAGCCGTGCATTTCCTTGAGCGCGGCTGGCTTCGGCTTTGCGCGGTACGGTACGCGCGGACTTCAAGTCCCCGCGGTATGTACACGTGTGCATGGGAGTGTACATGGGAGGTCCAGCCGGGGACGGTGTAAGTTAGGACAATTTAAAATGTAATGGACGTTGTTAATGAATAAATATTATTCTTTGAATGGGAGAGTGGGAGAGTGAATGAATAAATACTCAGCTTTACTATTATGCCCAAATGGTCTGGATTTGCACAATTGGTCTCACACCCGCGGCGCAGGCAGGCAGACGGAACCTAAGTTTCGGGCAAACTTAAGTGCGGCCAGCGGTAAATACCCCCAGAACTGAAGTTAAGCTAGTTTTATTTCATTTTCTTTTCACGCAGTCTGTCTTCAATGTACTTCGGCCGAACTCTGTCTCCCTCTGCTCTTTCTTTTCTTTCAGCACATGTGGTCTCAGATTGTCTACGTTTCACTCCATCTCCTCAACACACGCCTCATCTTTCGCACCGTAATCAATTCGCAAACCGAATGGTCCTGGTTCAATATTTTCTCGATCTGCAGTCCTGTCCTGAAACATTGAATTTCTTCCCATAACTTCAATTCCTCTTGCAATTTACATTCTGTTGGTAATCAGAACGAAGCAAAAACGCGTCTTGTGCGGTATCACGGGTACTTTCCCGGACCCAGGCCAACTCCTCACCTGCCTGCTGCGATCTCACAGGACAACTTTACGAGATATCCCCGCTTTGATAGCCGGTGATTTACAGTCAATGACAGACATCAACAGCTATGACCATGCGCTGTGCAAGCACCGCGTCCAAGACATCTTGCTCTCTTCCTTTATGGCTGAAGTCATCGGGCTGCTCGCCAGCGTCCTCGAACTCGTCCACACCTTCGGAACCTCGGTGGCATTGATCAAAGACCTACATAATGCCTCGAAGGAACAACAGCGGTTGTTTTCCGAGATCCAGTCTCCAGCCGCTCATTGCAGCGCTGCAGGAACCCGTCCGAAGTCGCAGAATGATGTCAAGTCAAATTAAAAAACCCTTGAGCGATTTCGAAAAGACGATAAAACATTGCAACAAGCAAGCAACAAGAAGTTGGAAGCAGCAGACGGCCCATTGTACAGAGTTGCGAAACCATTGGTGTGGAGCCTATGGAACAAGAAGGAGGCAAAGGTATGGTCGGCGGATTGGCCGCGGTTGAAATTTCACTTTGATCTGTCCGCCCATTGTCATTCGGACCCGGACATCCGGTAGCAGAGTGTCACATCACACACACCCGCCAGCCCAGCCCACTGCCCGCTCAAAGCTCAGGCGCACAGATTCCAGATCTGCCACCGTAGAGTGGCGCTTAGTGAATTGTTGCAGGATACTGTACTATTACGACCAAAGGTTCACTATTTTTGGAATTTTCACTCACCGGGATGGCCGATAAATTTTCTTTCAAATTATGGCGATTTTTGAGCACATCAAAAAAAGCTGGATGTCACCGTCACCTGAACCTTTGGTCGTAATAGTACAGTAGCGAAATTCAGAACTATTGATGATTATGATAAGTATAGTACATGGACAAAGGTGGCAAGGATAAATTTGTCGATATTTGGGCAAGAACCTCTGCGGGGAGTAGATGAGCGGTGTATATATAGGCGAGGTAACCACCTACGATTCTACATGCGATCATTTGACGCGTAGGGGCGTGTATGCCGATGGAAATCCCGTATTAGAACGGCCAAATTTGGGTCCGTTACACGGTGTTCTGTATTGTGCCAGGAATCTGACGATATCGAAGGAAGAGGTGTGTTGCCACCGATATAGAAGACTTCCCTTTCACCCGGTGTCGCTCGGACCGAGAGAGAGAACAAAATTCCAGGTTTAAGCAGTAGAAGGTTGCCACAAAGCGCGTCGGAATGTCCTGCCGAGTCCGTGCCACCACCTATACCGTGTTGGCGATCACATAACTGGAGGAGGCGGTCGGGAGGTCAGGAATCAGGGAGCAGACAGATTCAGGCTGTTAACAGAAGGGTAGCATGGTGGATAGAAACAGAGATATGTCGGAGCTTGAAAACACAGTGTTGGATGAGTGGCAGAAAGTCAAAGACAGATCGAGGTAGTGACAACGAAAGCACCATACACATTAACTTGTTGCGGCTCTGGGCGCTGATAATAGCGTCGAGTGGCCTCCTGGGCGCACACGAACGAGGGGCTGGACTTGATATTCATTTACATTTTTCCTGTTCCCGAAAAGGGCTGCCCCAGGTGAAGAAAAAACAACGAACTCAGATGACCAGAAAGGACAGGTGGCACCAGGCAAGAGATTTCTGGACACCTAGAGCGTGATTTTATGTGCAGGCAGCGGGTAAAGCAGGATATTTAGCTGAAATGTGGTGGCAGGGAGGTCGGATTTACAGATTTAGGGGTAAACTAGCTGTCTGACACACTCTGAGCGAGATTACAACCTTTGGGGCAAGCGTTGAGAGCAGCGGCAGGCTTGCGGTGGGTGTACGTTTGAAGGCCTGTGCGGTACAACGTGACGTTCTGCCACCGGATGTCCGGTCCCGAAGAACAACGCCACAATGGGTGGCCACATCAAAACGAAATTTCAACCGCGACCAGTCCGCCGACCATACAAAGGAGGACCTCGATAAGATTGAGCGCTTAAAAAGCTTGCTCAATATTTGGTTGACATTGGACAATTGGTGCGGTGGTTATTCGAACGGTAATAAAGCCGGTGCACTTATATTATTTACACTAGGCATGTCGGACAGCAGCAGAACCAGAACCACGATGGTGAGGAGAGTGGAATATTTAGGAATTTGTTGAATGTTGATACATACTTCTATCCAGGCATTCTGCTTATTGTGAAGACTATTCCCGCTACCGTAAGGTACGGGTCTTAGAGACCCTGATTTTCGATTTTGGCCGTGCATCACATTTTTGTCAGCATTTTTTGCGTAATCACCTTTTCTCTCCGCCAAAATGTTGCCTTGCAGTCAGCACCTACCTGTAAGCCTATGCCAGTTCCTAATATTTCCGCTGTCTGTGTCAAACTGACGTGGAAATGTTCCTGCCTGTACCTGGATGCCGTACTTCAAGTTATTTATCCCTCCCCGCATCTCCCCACTTTTCGTTTTCCTCCCCCACCACTGCTACCCATGGTTTTCTCCGCGATATTCCTCAAGGCCCCCACTCTCGGCCCCTAGATCTGTCAACTGTGTGTGCGAGTTTTTTCTGGTTTCTCCGGGCTGGATATGAACTTCTGGCACCTCAGTTAGCCTCAGTTGTTCGTCTCTGGTGTGCTTACCCTTCCATCTGGCATTCCCCTATGATCTGGTTCTGGGCCGTAATTACCTGCCACATGTCTCGTTTCGTATCAATTCAACGAGCATCGGAACCCATTATCATCAGGCATGAAGCATCGCTTCCCAATACTCAACCACAACTCCGCTTTGAACTTTTCCTTGACCCATGATGGAACGCCCGGTATGCATCTAGGGCCGCCTGCGCCTGCGGCTTCGCACTGGATCTGGGGCTGCTCTAATTGCAAGGTTAGTCAAGGTTAGTCAAGTTAAAGTTGTTCAAGACTACGAGTCGTTAGTCTCTCCTAGACAGACGCTTCAACAATATTTGACGTCGTACCTCCGTTTGTTGAAGTCTGTTATTAGTAAGCGCGGGGGTCCGATCAGAGTAAAAACCTTGTTACATAATCATCGGAGTTTGAATTTCCTTGTATTCTCGTCGTTTGGACAGCGCAAAGCATTTTCTCATTTTCTTTCGGTGCAGACTCACTATTAGTGCATATCTGCGCTGATCTGCCTCTCAGGAATTGCCCGAAATATCCTTGAATCAGGGTTTCAGCACATGGCTCAAGACGAAGTGAAATAAATATGATGTTTACCCATCAACTTAACCTCTTCCACAGCAACGTCAAATGGTACTCAAAAAATCCAAATAAATTTGGGCAATCACAGAAGATGTCTATAATTATGATCATTCCGTTTCTGGGGCGCGCGACATGGAGCAATGGGCTCATTTCCTGATTATGTAATAAGCTTTTTACTCTGATCGGACACCTGAGCTTAAAATAGGACTAACGAGTTGTAGGCTTCGACATAGCCTGGCCCCAGAAGTCAACATTGTACATTCCATCCCTGGGCCCCTGGGCTTCTAAGAGCTGTCTTTCTTTATCGTGCTCCTCATATGACATACTTTCTAACTTTTCCGGCGGCCTAGGATTATTCTAGCGACCTAGGATTAATCTGGCGACCTCGCGATTAGTCTGAGAAACCGCCGTTGGGACGCAGCTTGAAATGTCCCAATAAGCCGTCCCTATCACTGGGACGGAGTATGAAGGGAAGTTTAAGGTAGTTATAAGTACCCTTAAACATATAAATTAGGTTTATGGAATACAATTCCAGAGGAAATAGAAGGGCACTGTGGAATTGACAGTGATGGAACCGTGGTCTACATGGGTGTACCCGGCCGACCACCCGCTAGTGGCGGGAATCGAGGGGGTAATAGCAGTGACTGTGAGGTCAAGGCCATCAGGGAGCCATTTGAGGTATACATCAGCAAATCCTGATTTTTTCTGTAGTGGCCATAGTATTGTATAGTATTTTGTAGTCAGACCATTGCTTGTGTAGTGCCTGTAGTGCCTGTAGTGCTCTGTAGTACTTTGTAGTATTCAGTTATGGCTATGTAGTGCTCTGTAGTGTTACATAGTACTCTGTTGGGACTACATAGTGTTCTATATTTTCTGCTCAAAAATATGGTTCACAGCAAGGATCTGGCATGTTCCTGGCAGCAATACTAGTGACATTGCGCATTTCAGATGTTCTCCCACCACGTTCAGGTCTAGTTTATGGGGTTCAAAATTTTCAAACCGCCGGCTCTGGGAAAGTATTTTGCGATTTGTGGCTTAACGAAGCTGTTTCTTGAAAAATGACCTCAGACAACTCTTGTAGCTCTTATCGAGCTCTACAACTTTTGTTTTTCAGTCTATTTTTAGATTGGTACCCGACTACCACTTTTTGTGGATGATGTTCACCAGATTCATGGTTTTGCCTATCATTAATAGAGAGCTTGCGCAAAAGCCGAGGGTTTTTCTTCCCTCTCCCCACAGCACCTCTGCTTTGCCTCAGGTAAGCTTACATTGAAATAGCTGATTGTCACCTCTCACATTTCAAATTTGCCATGCGGCTTTGCACAATGCAAAAAACCGCATGCAGCTCGTGCAGCTTTTGCGCAAGCTCTCTAATATTAGAGAGCTTGCGCAAAAGCCGCACCAGCCGTGTGCGGCTTTTCGGCATTGCGCAAAATTATCGGGGTTTTCCTGGGTTTTCTGCATGATTTCGTGAGTTCATTGCACTCTCATGTCTCTGTGACACTGTATTGTGTTCATCCAAATTACTATCTGGTCGATGCGCGAGCTGGGGAAGCAGTTTGTCCGGCCATCACTCCGGCCCCACTCAGATTTCGCACACTTTTTGCATCCTGCACAGAGCAGTTGCGGCAGTAATGCAATTTTTTTCACTCACCAGGACTTGCCTGTCAACCGAACTATCTCTCCACTGACTTGGTTTCTCAGTAACCTCAGGTCTGATTTCCGCATGCGGCTTCGCGCAATGCCAAAAAAGCCGCATGCGGCTTGTGCGGCTTTTGCGCAAGCTCTCTATTTAAAGACTCACACACCAGCAGAATGTATATATTTGAGGTACATAAGCAAGGACGAGAAAGGTGTTATAAGCCAGAAGAATCAGATGGCCCTCATATATTGCATAAGTTTTCTTAACCTTGTATGGTTACTTTAGCCTACTGGGTATTTTGTCTGTTCTCGCCAGGTCAAGGGTTCGATTCCGGCCAGCAGCACGCATTTAATTATACAAAGGCCCTCCGAGCACCCCTGGTACCTGCTGCAATACCAGGATATGAAGTACTAGATGTAAGGAGCAGATTCAAAGTCAGTTAAGGCAGATCCACAAAAACAGAGACTGTGGGCTCAGGTTTGCTTGGTTGACGCATTCGCGTCAACCAAGCTCGCGTTGAGCCTGGGATAGGAGTTACTTTGGAACAGAAGTAGCGACAATGGGACTGCAACTACATAAATACTTCAAGCTCTTTGAAAGAGAGATGGAAGATTGCTGAAATTCATGAATTATTTTGTTAAATAATTTATTATTTTCCCCAAAAATTAATGGAATTGCAAATTTTATGTTATGATCGTGTCAATGATCGAGATTTTACAAAGTGTTTCTGAGACCTGGTTCCTAAGTCGGTACCAGGAATAATTTAATTTAATTAGCCCAATGTAATAGTCACAAAAAAAAATGAACTAAAGTGTCATTACTGAATGTGCTAATAAGAATCAGAACAAAGTGTATCATAAAGTTGAATGAAGCACGAAATGAATTTTTCTAAGCTGGTAAGGCCTCACTACAGAGCACTCTGTAGTACTACATAGTGGCCCCACAGCACTATGGAGTACTATAGATTAAATACCCTTCACTACAGACACTACAGGCAATATAGACACTATACCCACTATGTAGTACTATATAGCACTCTGTAGTTCAATCAGGATTTGCTGATGCTACAGCCTGATTGAGATCGCCAGGCATGGTACGAGGTTGTGGTGTATGTATAGAGAAGGAGGGAAGATCACTTCAAGATGAGTTAGGATGTTTCGCGTTCCCTTGCAGCCTTATATACGGTGTTACACCCCCAATCAGTCCCGAATTAAAAGATACACCGGAACTATTGTTCTTGTGTCCAGAGGCTATCTGTCAAAGCAGTCGACAGCTGTGAGCCGACTATCATCGGGTGTGGCACCGGGTGGCTCCAAGACAGCCTACACGATTCGGATAATGTTCACGCCTGGATCCTGTACAAGTGGGGAAACGGCCACAATTAGAGAAAAGAAGAACATTGTGCGGTTCCTGCCATTGATTCCGTTCCGTTTGTCAGTTTACCCAAGTTTTTCCGATTGCAGACAACTGAGATTCTGAGAAGTAATCATGCATAATGGCTGCTCTGCTGTTCATCCCTGCCAAGAACCACCAGGCACCTATCCCGCTCAATCTGCTGTGTGCAGCCGCCGCCTGCTTTGTGGTCAATCTTTGAAGGAGATTCGAGTGGCCCCGAGTCTTCGGATTTTGCCTTCGTCGAATTGATTCGTCACATACTGCATATCCTGCTTGTCCCACATGTTTAATCTCTATTGAACTTCGTTTTCTTGGCTTGTCCCATCACGCTTACATCTGCACTGGTGGTACACCTCTTGCCCCTAGGGCTTGGACCCGAGGTGCCCTAGCCATTCAACTGAAACCTCTGGGTCGTTCCGAAGCTTTGAATGCACCCCGCGTGCTGCGGCAGAGTTCCAGAATCCAGGAACGATCCCGAATTACCCGGAAAATTCAATCCACCCAACTCAGGCGGAGAATACTCCCGTTTTCATACAGCTGTGTGGGAAGCTAATCTCTTCGACTGGACATCCAATTTGAGTAGAATGTTCAATATCCAATGTGTTAACTCACGCTTCTGCATTCACCCCGCATAGATGGCCGTCCCCATGCGATAGTTGGCATTGGGAATTCAACATCAAGTTGGGTCCGTTGATGGCGGAGGCACAATCAAGCGTGGGCAGACAGATCTCTTCCAAATGTGATGTTTGCATCCCGGCCCTGAGAGGCAGGGGGGCCCGTTGTCAGTGCGATAAGATGGTCAAAACTCGCACTGTCTGTGACGCCAAATGCCTTACTAGCTTACTGTTGCGAGGCTTTTCTTTTGGCTCGGGCCCTTGACCACGCCTCCTTGTCTTTCCACATGTATCACAACCTGGTGTTTACTTTCTGCTGTCCAGCCGAACAAGGTCTATATCGGCGGTCTTCCCAAACATACACGTCCAGAGGACTTGCAGGGCTGCTTTGGCCAGATAGGCAACATCACCAACATTGAGCTAAAGTACGTGCTTTCGTCCACAATCCAGATTTACATCTCAAACCAAGCCTTCTAAATCGGATATGGCTTCGTGGTATGTACCTGCTTCGTGATTTTGCGGCCATTTCTGAAACCGGTCGATAGGAATTCGACAGTTGCCAGGCTGCGGAAGAAAGTGTCACCAAGTATCATGAAGGACATTTCATGGGCAACAAAATTCGCGTGGAGCTTTCCCACGGAGGTGGCATGACTGCAAAATACACCGGGGACCCAGGAGCTTGCTTCAGGTGCGGTGAAACGGTGCGCTAAACAGTACGCTTGAAATTCACTAGCAGCTAGGGATGTAAAACACCACCAAAAACCACCAACACACACACACACAACTGCCCTCTTAATAGCGCTTCCTTTATGTTCGTGGGTCCGTGCCGTAGTATGCGGCAAGCGAAGTCTGAACTCTCAGAAAACACAGTAACCAAGTTCCAATTGAACAATCTGATGAATGTTCTCAAGTACACTTCCGCTCTCGAAAGTAACTGTTCACACATTGCTAAGGCATATCACGAGTGCACCCGTGGGAACGAGTACTCACGAAGAAAAAAGCCATACTCAGATCCATGAGTATAATACCCACAGATCATATGAGTTGTGAGTATTGGAAAACCCGCAGGTACCTGTGAGTACCTGTGGGTTTTAGTTGTATTTTGGTGATTTGGTCGCTCAAACACACCTCATTTACGTTGTAGAGTGGTATCATTGCTCTGAACTCATGGAGGTACCACCTAATTAAGCTGTACAGGCAGTAGAAATATATATTGGGCAGTGTTCTGAGTCCGAGTACTCGTGAGTTTGCAAAGCTTTCAACCAAAATTGATACTCAGATCCGTGGGAAACTCATGGCCACAGGTACTTGGATCCGTGAGTATGGATACTCGTGAGTTTTCCCACGAGTATACTCATATTGACCCGTGGGTAACTCGCACTTGTGGTATGCCTTATCAAGCAATGTTCCATAGGACCCGATGAACAGGTTCTACTGGGGTTGGTTTTGTAGATTTTGTTATAGTTTGGGTCTTAAGTGCCTCCTAGCCTCAAGAAGCCCGGTTTGCGTTTGCCTTACAACTGCTGAGGATCTACCACTGGATGACCTTGACTCTATAGTGCAAATCCCATACAGATAGGTCTACGCCCAAGCGTCCCAATGCACAGCCTTAGCCAGCCATAGATACAATCGACTTTGTGTGCCCCTAGGGAGCTAACTAGCTCCTAGCTGCATGATACCACTGTCACCTATCAGGTAGTAGACTCTGGCTGTTTAGACCAAAGGACGTTTGCACTGTCTCACTATTGCTGAGGGTCTACCAATGAATGACCTTGACTCTATAGAGCAAATCCCATACAGATAAGCCTATGCCCAAGCGTCTCACTGTGCAGCCTCAAGCCAACAATGATCCAATGATTCCTAGGGCGCCTTCTCACAGGTCACACAAGGTTCTGAAGCTTAAATCACAACTCAAGCCTTTGAGCCAACAACTAAACTCCAATTGTTATAGAACAACTACAAACAGAGAAAGTGCTATTCTCTGCGAAGCTGACCTGAGAACACTACCACCGGTAAAGCTGGCTTTGGCAACTGCCTAGGCGAACTGGGGGTGCAATGAACTGGTCTTCTGCGGGGTTCCTTCTGCCCTTTTATACTACTTTGCGAGATACATGAGATAATACGAATTGAGTAACTGAGATGAGGTGCTTTATAAGAAAGAATCAGGTGCGTTAGTGCCGAGTTGAATCGTCATGATGGAATGGCCGAAATAGTCATCCAGGTTGACCGCTAGGTCTGTTTTGGGTATATTTGTAATGCCCTAGGCCAGCCGATTGCTCCTGCTGGGGACGGATGTCTCCGGTTTGGTTGGTAATCCAAGCCTCCTTAGGTCATTACAAGGTATAATGCGGAACTCTATCCGCCATCACGCCGCTAGGACGCCTATGCTTCGGTGTTCGCTTTCTCTACAATCAACAATGTTGCCACAAAGAGTTACTTGTCCTTGTTTGGCACCTCGCGACCATGTCACATATGTCACATGTCTCCTAGCCTTGCTCCAACTGTCTGAGCACGCTCCTCAGAGCACTTGTCCCATCTGGTTAAGTAGAACTTAACTAATATCCAACAAATCTTCAGTAACATCGCCCTAGGGCCATCTACTTGCCCTAGCTGGCGGTCACTATCAGCTAGACACCTCCTAGGAAGCAAGCTTCCCGTCGATATCCGTGCCTAGGCGCACCACTTCCTCCTAGCTGTCCTGTCTCTTCTCCTAGGACCTTTACTGTGCAGTCATTGGTACTCCTAGTAGAGTTATGATCCCTAGTTGGACTTCTTGGGTTTTATGTTTATCTCCTTGATAGTGTGCTTAGCTTGCACTAAAGCACTACAGCCAGTGGTTCGGAGCTCATCCCAGCTCTCCTTTAGTATCACCAGAACAGGTGCCCTAGGGCTGTTGTACAGGCCCTAGGGGCACAATCTCTGCCAATTTCCGGGCTAGGCTTTAACCTTAGAAATCGCAAAAATCGTGAGATTCAGCCTTCACATTTCGTGGGCCATATCATCTCCCCTTCACTAAATCTCGACCGTCCCCGGTCATCGCTAGCTCCACAGCTTCATGAACTTCAGTGGTCCTAGGCATGATCTCTGCCCTAGGACGTTCATTATTGGTGCCCAATGGTTTATGAAGTCCAATGGTCAATTTCCTGTTGCCCAACTATTGTAACTGATATTTCCCACAGTGTCCAAAGACTTAGAAGACCGGATCCACTTTTGGATAAGATCCTCGCTTTGACATTTGCCTTCATCAGGAAGTACATCAATGATTTACGGCATCCACTCCATCGATCACAAGTCAAAAATATATTTTTAGGAGTAAATACTCCTCTTCATCCACACTTTCTCCTGATGTTCACCTGCACTTATTCTCCTTGTTTTCCACCTCATGGAAGGTCCTAGCCCAAGTGTTACGTCAAATTTTCTGCAGCAAGTTACGCGTTTTGATGGCAGTCAGCGTTCTCAGCAAACAACGCGCCTGGATTCAGCCCTTATCCCGCCTTCACAAACTGCTTGGTACACGTCGGGGTCGACATCCAACGATCAATCTCTTGTATGCATGTTCAGGATGGCCAACTTACTTGATTTGACCGCGACAAACAGGTGCGACTAAACTGCTTTGACAAATACCATTTATAAACTGTTTAAAACGGTTTTAAACTGTTTATATACCGTTTCCGTTTGTTTTGCCCGGGTCCACAAACGAAAACTAAATGGTTGGAGCCTTAAACGAGATCAAACAGATCAAATCATGCCTCTCTTGCAAGATCTTGAAAGATCTTGCAAGATGTGAGAAATTGCATCTCTTCTTGCAATTTCTCCACATTTCTTCAAATATCTCGAGAAAACGGGCCACTGCATTGCATAAATCTGAAATTTGTCCAGGAAGGACCCTCAAAAATATCAATGTGCGCCCATGCCCATGCACCATCCGCACCACCTGCATGACTACCACCACAAGACCAGTGCAACTTATATCTCTCCAAGAATACGATCACGTGGATTGCTATCGATGGGAAATCCGCGACTGGGCGAGGCATTCGATAAGCCTCCAAGGGCAAAGTACACGAAGATTCTACGTTCCAGCCGTAATATAACTCCCAGATGACTCCTCTAGATCATCCCTTCATCACAATCCATCCTTTAGCAGCCCCAAGACCTGAACGGGTGCTGCCTCCGATCCAACTTCCTCAGGTTCTTCCAGTGATTCGGGCATGTTGGGACATGTGGGAAGTCCCTCCAGTGAGATATCTGGGAACAAGTACCTTCCCTCTTCACCCAGCTCAGGGTTGTACCGAAGAAGGCCTCCTCCGAATTTCCAGCAGCAGAAATGAGTTGCCGAAAGAAGGGCGATCTGCCACACCTTGTAGAAAGGGAGGATCCTGTACCACTCCAATTCAGCCAAGGAAAGGTCGAAGT
Organism: Mycena leptocephala; assembly: GCA_029378395.1. NCBI lineage: Eukaryota > Fungi > Basidiomycota > Agaricomycetes > Agaricales > Mycenaceae > Mycena > Mycena leptocephala. The sequence goes on from JARJLF010000936.1 coordinate 71,440, forward strand.
TCGGGAAATCGATGTTACCTACCCATGGTGCCACTCCGGTTCTTCATGTCGTATAGGAATTTTTTGGGTTTGCGTTCGACTTAAATTTGAGGAGCTATCAGAGGAGGGTGAGCCGTCATATACCGGCAAGTCCGATGGAGCCCCATGGTTCGAGCTAATGAGAGCCTCAAATCCAAAGGCGTCGTCCGTGAGGGGTACAGGTTTGAGAAGAGCATCAGACTTCGATCCGGGACCATACCTCAGTCTTCAAATCTTTAGCCATGGACTCTTGAAACTCAACCGAACAGGCTCCGAGTGGTTAAGGCACATAGCGGCGATGCCGATTGCACTCGATTGGCCATGGCTTCGATCTTGGCGACAAGACAGGCTGCTGTTTCACTCTGGCAGTTCTAAGATGAAAAATCAGAGATTCATTTGACTAGTCACTGCACACTCTAAGAGTAGTAGTCACCTTCGTCACTTCGTTACTTCGCTGAAACTCACGAAAGTTCGTCACTTTGATGGAAACCTCTGAAACTTCGTCACTTTGGTGAATTCCCAGGAAAGTTCGTGAGGTGAACAAACCACACAAATCAGACGCATCAATTTGGCCATCATTTCCTTCTCCCCATTTTCTTATATTGATACCCTGGCCTAACACTAACCTCTAACCCTAACCGCTAACCGCTAACCTCTAACCACTAACCACTAACCTCTAACCTCTAACTGTAACTGCCTAACCCAAACCTCTAACCTCCAACCCCTAACCAGCTAACCGGAACCTAACTGGCCAACCTCAGCAAGCTGTTGATGCACATCACTCCGTGATGTGCCGAGGAGTCGCCGTTTGACAAGGCTGGAATACCAACTCACGAACTTTCACAGAAAGCCATCAAACTCATGAACTTTCACGAATTCCCATCAAAGTTACGAACTTTCGCAGCGCTAAGCGAAGTAACGAAGTGACGAAGATGGCGCGGACTCGCAGCATATTTATTGGACTGACATCCGGACTCTGAATACGTGCTCCATGCACCTGGTGTTCTGTGCCCCGCTCCTCCATGAGAAAATACATTATCTCTCGCACCTCGCTCCATCCATTTGATAACTGCACATTTTTGCATTCTTGGTTTCATCTTTTACGATTTCATGCTCCCATCCACGGATTGAGAATCAAGTTCACGTCTGATCGGTTTGGCTTCAGGCTAAAGTTTCAGACCATCAGATTAAAATTTAAAGGATCCTTTTGGGTCTCGTTCAGAATGATTCCATTTCAGGACCATTTTCATAGGCAAGCATTACGTTGCTGATATTAGAGATTCTAAGGTCATTATAACGCTGATATAAAGATATTCAGAAGTGTTTCAGGGTATCTTCGGAGGGAAAGTGAGACTGGTATTGCTGAAATCACGGACATTGATGAGGGTTCTCGCCTTCTACTCCACGACTTTCGTGACTCTCGCTTCTTCTACCATCATACGCAATTGTGATGCATCTGTTTCATCCCTGGATCTTCACTCCCATCCACAGGTTCTACGCTGCGCAGAACTCTGGCCTCCGAGATTCTCGCGATCCAGTGAATATATCAGGTTTATTTGGGTGGTCGGCCATCGTCTTCTCGTACGTGGCAATCGCATGGGGAGCATCAATCACCTCAGGTTGTTCTATTAGTACACATTAATCAGGAAGATGTTATGGCATGCGGCAACACATCTCTGTGTTGCTCCTGTGTCACATAGCAAAGCACAGAACTAATGTACTTGTTCATCTCTCCAGGTTACTGCATCTATTCTTGTTACAGAGAACTATTTCTGTAGAAACCCAGTTTCAAGCCGCAGAGGCTCACCCGCGACACCATCATTCCTGCAGATCATTGTGATTATTCCAATCTGCAAACCCCCATCATGTACATCTGCTAGCATGCCTTTTCCCCCGTGGGTAGCTATCCATGTCTCACTATTGGGGCGTCTTCCAGCTACCGAGGTGTTTTCTCTCATAGGCTCCCATCTTAGCCATAGGTCACACGGCAGATTCTATCCTCTGGGAAGATTGAAACTTAGCTTGATGCCCACTAACTTTAGGTACTGTCTTATAGCGCCCTAATCACCTCTTGGCGAGGATAGGAATGGGACAATTGAGGCGGGCGGCTAGTGTTGCCGCGACTCGCGACTCCAACTCCCCAAGTCGACTCAATGAAGTCAACTTAAGTCGAGTCGCTTGGCGTGACTCTGTTCGACTTCGGAGTCGAAAGAAGTCGACTTGGAGTCGCTTGAGTCGGCCTCTGTAGATAAGTAGCTAATTTGGGTTATAAGTATCATGGAATGGACCTTTACTGATCTCAAGAGAGAAGATAAACTTAAAAATACACAAGGTTGGATTTCTGAGCTCAGCGGATATGATTTTGGACATGTTTTAAAAGTAAGTTCTTGTCTGTTGGTAAATAGAAGAAATCCTACCTTTCAGAGTTTCTCAAATGGGGCTCTAATATGTTTTAACAAAGACCGATATCGTACCAGGCTACCACCCCGAGGTAAACCCGACCTAAATTGACCCCGCTCCATTGTTAGTAGCCTGGGAATAGAGATCTGAAAAACTCGCGACTCCATCGACTCGAGTCGATTTCGGTCGACTTCGAGTGACTTGAATAAGACCAAGTCGAGTCGAGTCGAGTCGAACACTGTTTTAAGTCGACCTCTTGAGTCGTGACTCGACTTTCGGAGTCGCGGCAACACTAGCGGGCGGCGCCGTCGTGTCGCGTCTTAGCAGGTGATTCGTGGGCACGGTGTCGTGCGCGCCGAGCCACAGCATCAGCAGCGCCTGCCGCGCGCTAAGGTGAGTCGGCGTCATCCTTGCATGTCATCGAGGTCAGGCAGCGCTGCGGATTGCACGTCAATAAGAGTCTTCCGCGTCTGCTCCCATCTGCAGTCTATTTTCGACTAGCACCTTCATTCCTATTAGGACAATAACCAGGAGCCATCACGATCACGATCATCATGGAGCAAACTCGGTCGGTGTTTAGGTCCGTATTTATAGTGTCTGGAGATAGGAGATTTGAGCATTGCATGAAGTTTGTTTGGCCGCTAAAGGCCGTTGATGCGAGTGACGCCGTTATAAGGTGTAGCGCCGCGTTGACGTCCCCGTCTCCTCACCTTTCATCCCACGTCCGATCACGCTTCTCTGGTCTTTCCTTTCAAAACTTGATTCCTGCAATTGAGCACCTAATCTCTCTGCAAAGGATTTTGCAACCACAAGCATCATGTCCAATAAATCAACCTCGTCCGGCAGTAACAGTACGGATTCAGTCACTGCACTTGATGGACTCTACTATGGTACGACTTCTGCGCATGCGTCAACGAGGTTGAAAATTGATGGATATTAATCGCTTACCTCCTGTCCTATCAGGCGCTATGGTACAAATGCTGCGAGCTCCATTTGGCCAGGATTTGACTAGAACTGATCCTGATTTTGACAGCCTCTTTGGAGTGACCATCCTTCAAACGCGGATATACATCAATTCTTCACGAAAGGACAGAAGGCTGCTTAGGATATTCGTGAGTCGCCTCGAGAGATTTGGTTCTGGCATCGTTAAGGTGTATATTTCTTCAAGATTGGATTTCTTATGTGAGTTTGCCCTGTGCGTTCGTCTTTCACCAATCGCTGATGCCCCGGCGACTAGCGGGATGGATTTGACTCACACCGTGGCAGTGATGCAGTTGGTACATTCCTACGTGGTAAGTCCTCCTCATGTCTATCGTCAAGTGGAGTGCCTCATCAGGGATGGTTTATACAGATCACGGAAAACTTCATGAACGTACCAAAATTAACTGCTGAAATCTCCGCGTACACAATACTGGAGGGTATCCTCATGCTCTTCACCACATTCGCGTACGCGCCCTTTAAATCCTTCTTTAGGATGCTGATGCCTTTTTTCAGGGTACAAATATTCTTCGCAAGTCGTGTCTACATTTGTGAGTGCTATCGTATGATTCTTGTGTTGTCTCGTGTTCATTGACATTCCAAGTGGAAAGAACACCCAAGGTCGTCCCATGGATCATAATTCTGACTTCTATTGGATCATTCGTGGCTGGCATACGTGTGTCACTCTTCTCACATCCAGGTATTTTATCATTGAATCTGCTCTTGCGTAGTAAGTGCCGTATTCCAAACCGCAAGCTTTGGGACAGGCACGTTCAAAGCGGCCTTTGTCTCCAGCGCAGCGCTTTCGGCAGTATCGGATGGCTGTGCGACTCTAGCACTGTTATGGAGCTTCAGGAATGTTAACTTGAATATTAGCGCAAAGTATGATTCCTATTCCCAGCGCTAAAAATTGATAGTGATGCGACTGTGACTTTTCTAGTACGGCTGTCATACTGCAACGCCTCTTCCAATTCTCCATCACCCGCAGTGCTTTGGTAGCTCTTGTCCAGGTTTTCATAGTGATTTTTACAGTGTTGGCGGATGAGAAGTTGATCTGGTATGGACTTTTTTTATTCATCTTGCTCATATACTGTAGTATTTCGTTCAAATCGACACTAGGTGTGACGCGTGACCCAAAAAATCAATTCGACATTTCGACAACAGCCAAAATTTGGCGTGACACCAGGAGTGCATTTGGGAGTTCAGATTAACGGGACACCGGTACACCGGCGGTGTGATCGAGATCACAATTTGGGAGATGCAGATCCACGGCATGACAGGGGAATGTCAGGGGAACCTCCGCCCGGCCCCGGTCACCCGGCACCCGGCACCCGGTCGACCGGCCCAAGTTACGTTTACGTAATCCACCTATGGAATTCCATAGGTCGCTTACACAATCACAATGGCATCAAGTCTGTGATCAAGCACGGGACATCTGCCGATCACTCCGGTCATGTGCTACTAGTCAGTAGCCTACTTATACCCACGACCTAGCGTGGGAATCCTCAGAGTTTCTTCTCTTCGGATTCCCCTCGCTAGGTGCGTATCTTCTTGTATTTAGCTACTCTTTATTCATTCACTTCGGATTCCCCTCGCTAGCCCCTTGAGATTCTCGGGTCTAGAGGTTGCCCTTACAGCAGAAGAAACTCTCCCTAGGGATTAACTGGACAAAATTGGGAAGTTTGGCTTGGAAGGTTCGGACCACGCTGACAGTGCTCCCACCACCCCAACTTCCAATTTTATCCCCTCCTCCCCTGTCCTCGACTCGACCATGTCCGGCGCTGATGCAGCAGCCGCGGATGCCCGGATGGACCGGATCGAGGCCACCTTAGCCAGCCTCACTAAAATACTCGAAAAACAACAACGTGCAGCCTCACCTGCCCTATCCCTTGCCGAAACGGCTCCGGAACTGGGCCCAGGACTATTCACACAATACAGCACCACCGGTGGGTCCGGCGCAAAATCGGTCCTCCGACCGAACCCCCCGTTCGTCTTTGACGGCGACCGGACACAGGGCTGGGCGTTCCTTCACGCCGTCCGGTCATATGCCCGGCTCATCCCAGAGGCCTTCGTGGAGAACGGAGAACTTTCCGAGGAGAAGGTTGTCCGGTATGCCATGTCATTCATGGCCAAAGACGCAGCTCAACGCTGGGCCGAGCGCCAGTCGGCCAAGGTGGAGTTTCCGTTTCCGACCTGGGAGGCGTTTGTCAAGGAATTCCGACTCCGCTTTGTCAAAGAGAATGAGCAGGACCACGCCCTGCACAAACTCGAGTCTCGTGCCTACCACATGGGCAACCGGGACGTTTTCCGGTACACGGACGAGTTTGAGGACTTAGTCGACCTCGCCGGTTTTGAAGATGAACTCGTCAAGGTCACAAAGTACCGGACCGGCCTTGACCCGGTGATCAATCTCGCCATCACCGGCTCGAGTGATCCGCCTGGCCTCAAGGACTACACAGCCTGGCACTGGGGGACCCGGACGCCATCCGGTCCTGCCGGCCCGCACCCGAACAAACCAGTCTGCGCCAGGGATCATTGCCACACCCCAGCCGAGGGCTGCTGCCCCGCCCCTCCCGGCTCCGGTCCCCATGGATGTGGACCGCACCCGTGCCCGCAATGTGCCGCACCGTGGCTGCTTCCGCTGCGGAGATGCCAATCACTTCGCTCGAGATTGCCCGGCACCGGCCGACGTCCGGACGACCGATGTGCTCGACGAGGTGATCCGCCAGCTTGGAGGAGAGATGTTGGAGGAGCTCGTGGCCCGCCTGGCCACGACCGAGGCCCTCACTGACGAACCCACCCCAGAGGATTTTCCCCTCCGCGGTGAGTGAGCAGTGCGCCCTCGATCGCGTCCCCTAATCGTTTCGACATTTTATGTAACGAGTCAGACAATATACCTCTTGCATCGACCGAAACGATAGACGCACCCCCCAACCTGGACGACCGACTGGTCGCTCCGGCCCCTCTGCCGGCTAGACCGGCCACCCGTCCGCCGACATCTGGACCGACCACACGTCCGCCCCGTAAGTCTGCTTGGGAGCGCAAACTTCCTAAGCACTATACGGTCGCTGCGACGTCCGGTGCTAACTCCCTTCACCTCCCTCTGGAGATCGAGTCGACTGACAACGCCGTGAAACTTTCGCTCGATGGGCTTATCGACTGTGGAGCGACCTCCGACTTCATTGACTCCGAGTACGTCAAGGCGAGCGGGATTCCGGTCCGCCGGCTCTCGCAGCCCATTCCGGTGTTCAATGTGGACGGCTCTCCCAACGAGGCCGGCTTCATCCGAGATGTCGCGACTCTGGTCCTCCGTTACAAAGGTCACAGCGAACGAGTCCAACTCGCTGTAACCGGGCTTGGCAAACAAAAGCTCATCCTTGGCTACTCCTGGCTCCGGAAGCACAACCCCGAGATCAACTGGGATACCCGGGAGGTCAAGATGAGCCGATGCCCATCCGGTTGCATGACCTGCGTCAATGAGGCCAGAGCCGAGCGTAAACATGCGAAGACTGTCGCTCGCATCGTCTGGCAGCTCAGAGCCGGACCGGTCCCGACTATTTGTGCTATTGACACGGACGACCGGCTCGGCGAGGATGATGATGACGAGTTCGGGGAAGACCTGCCCGAACTCCTGCTAGACGACTCGGATGACTCGGACGACGAAGATGACCCTCTCGAGGATGGAGACCGGGTCTTTTATACCCAGTTTTCCCCCCCGGAAGACATCCGGGCCACCAGCACTGTCTCGCAGCGGCTAGCCGAAGCCTTTGCCAAGAACTCCGCACCCGGTAAGGATGAACTTCCCGAGTGGGTGCGTGACTTCGAGGATGTCTTCAACCGAGAGGCTTTCGATTCGTTACCGGATCACTGGTCGTGGGACCACGCCATCGAACTTGTTCCGGATGCGAAACCAGCCAACTGTAAGGTCTACCCGATCTCACCCCTTGAGCAACGCGAGCTCGACGCGTTCATCGAGGAGGGATTGGCGACCGGCCGGATCTGGCCATCAAAGTCACCGATGGCCTCACCAGTCTTCTTCGTCAAAAAGAAGGACGGCGCCCTCCGGTTCGTGCAGGATTACCGGGCGCTCAACGCAATGACCGTGAAGAACCGGTACCCAATCCCTCTGATCAACGACCTCATTAATCGTCTGAAAGGAGCCCGGTTCTTCACGAAGCTCGACGTCCGGTGGGGCTTCAATAACGTCCGCATCCGAGAGGGCAACGAGTGGAAGGCCGCTTTCCGGACGAACCGGGGGCTCTTCGAACCCTTGGTGATGTACTTCGGCCTGACCAACTCCCCGGCAACCTTCCAGACAATGATGAATGACATCTTCCAAGACCTCATCCTGTCTGGAGATGTCATGGTATACCTCGACGACATCCTCATTGCACACTCAGACATCACCCGGCACCGGGAGATCGTCCGGGAAGTCCTCCGCCGGCTCCGAGAGCATAAGCTTTTCCTGCGACCGGAGAAGTGCGAGTTCGAGAAGACGTCGATTGAATACCTGGGGGTCATCATCTCTCATGACCACGTGGAGATGGACCCAGTCAAGGTTGCCGGTGTTGCCAACTGGCCGACCCCGGAGTGCAAGAAGGATGTGCAGCAGTTCCTCGGCTTCACAAACTTCTACCGGCGGTTCATCAAGGCGTTCTCTGATGCTGCCCGGCCATTGTTCGACCTCACCGGAAAGCGCGCACCGTGGGTCTGGACTGAACTCGAGGCGGCCGCATTCCAAGCCATCAAGGACGCGGTCACCCGGGAGCCGGTTCTCATTTTACCGGACGAGTCCAAGCCATACCGGCTGGAGGCGGACAGCTCAGACTACGCTACCGGTGCCGTCCTGTCTCAACAGGGCGACGACGGCAAGTGGCACCCGGTCGCATTCTACTCCAAGAGCTTAAGTCTGGTCCAGCGCAACTACAAGATCCACGACAAGGAGATGCTTGCGATCATCCGAGCCCTCGAGGAGTGGCGGCACTTCCTCGAAGGTGCGCAGCACCCGATCGAGATCTGGACCGACCACAAGAACCTGGAGTATTTCCGGAAGTCGCAAGATCTCAACCGGCGACAGGCCCGGTGGTCCCTATATCTGTCCCGGTTCGATTTCGAGCTTCACCACAAGCCTGGGCGCTCTATGGGTAAACCAGACGCGCTCTCCCGGCGTCCGGATCACGGACCGGGCCTGGACAACACGGATGTGACGCTCCTGAGTCCCGCCCTTTTCCGGATCCGCGCGCTGGAGGGCATCGTGGTAGCTGGCCCGGAAGTTCCCCTTCTACGGGACGTCTGAGAGGCACTTGCTGGCGACCCGGACCTCGAGGAACCCATAGCTCTCGCAGCGCGGGACCTCCTTAAGGCCCGGGGCACCCGGTCCACCCGGTCAGCCGAATGGCACGTCGAAGGCGGGCTGCTCTATTTCCGTGGCAAGATCGTCGTCCCTCGGGACAAGGACCTTCGCCGTCGGATCCTGGAGCAGCACCACGACACCCGGGTCGCCGGTCATGCCGGCCGCTTCAAGACGTTGGAGCTAGTCTCCCGGAACTACTGGTGGCCCCAGATGTCCCGACACGTCGGCCGGTATGTAGCGACCTGCGACCTGTGCTGCCGCACCAAGGCTCTCCGGAAGCTTCCGGTCGGCGAACTTCACCCGACCGAGATTCCGGAGGAGCGTTGGAGCACGGTCTCGGTGGACTTCGTCGTTGAGCTCCCAGAGGCCCATGGCTACGACTCGGTCATGGTCGCTGTGGACGTTCTGGGTAAACGCGCTCACTTCATGGAGTGTATGACCCGGTTGGATGCCGTCGGAGCTGCCCGGTTGTATTACCGCAACGTCTGGAAGCTCCACGGCACCCCCGAGAAGTACATCTCCGATCGCGGGCCCCAGTTCGTCGCCGAGTTCACCACAGAACTCTGGCACCTCATCGGGATCAAACCGGCCACCTCTACGGCTTACCACCCGCAGACCGACGGTCAGACGGAACGCGTCAACCAGGAGATGGAGCAGTTCATCCGGCTTTTCACCAACTACAAGCAGGATGACTGGGACGAGCTCCTTCCGGCCGCCGAGTTCGCTTACAACAACCACATCCACTCTTCGACGCAACAGGTTCCGTTTATGACAGACACCGGCCGGCTCCCCCGGATGGGGTTTGAGCCGAACGGGCTGCGTTCGAAGGTGGAGTCGGTTAACGAGTTTCGCGACCGGATCGCCTCCGGAGTTTCGGAGGCGAAGGCTGCCCTTGTAAAGGCAAAGGAGGAGTACAAGCGGTACTACGACCGCCGACGCACCCCCGCGCCGGACATCAAGGTCGGCGACCGGGTCTGGCTTGACGCTTCCGACATCCAAACGACCCGGCCATCTCCGGACCTTTCCCACAGACGCCTAGGCCCTTTTAAGGTCATCAAGGTCGTCGGCCGGAGCGCGTACAAACTCGAGCTGCCACCCCGTCTCTCCCGGCTCCACCCGGTGTTCCCGGTCGTGAAGTTGCAGCTCGCAGAAGATGACCCCTTCGAGGGCCGTCCGGGCTATGATGAACCGGCCCCGGTGCTACCGGACGTCCCTGGCGATGCACCTGAGTGGGAGGTCGAAGAGATCCTTGATGCGAAGATCCGGTACAAATCCCTCTGGTACATGGTCCGGTTCAAAGGGTACGACGAGTCGCACAACCAATGGGTGAAGCACTCCGACGTATTCGCCGACGAGGCCGTCACCGAGTTTTACCGGAAATACCCCTTGAAACCCCGGATTATCGCCCGTGCCGCTTTCGACTCTCTCCCATTCCGTGACCCCTCTGTCCACGTTCGTTCCCTCAGGTGTATGTGTCGAGTCGCCGCATTCCAAGAGGGGGGTGATGTCAGGGGAACCTCCGCCCGGCCCCGGTCACCCGGCACCCGGCACCCGGTCGACCGGCCCAAGTTACGTTTATGTAATCCACCTATGGAATTCCATAGGTCGCTTACACAATCACAATGGCATCAAGTCTGCGATCAAGCACGGGACATCTGCCGATCACTCCGGTCATGTGCTACTAGTCAGTAGCCTACTTATACCCACGACCTAGCGTGGGAATCCTCAGAGTTTCTTCTCTTCGGATTCCCCTCGCTAGGTGCGTATCTTCTTGTATTTAGCTACTCTTTATTCATTCACTTCGGATTCCCCTCGCTAGCCCCTTGAGATTCTCGGGTCTAGAGGTTGCCCTTACAGGGAAAACATATGTCCACACCGCTGAAAGTGCTCCCTTGCGGACATTTGGGCTGAATATATTGGAGATTTGGCCTGAATATTTAGCAATTATTGACTTAGAATACTATGACAGTGCCCAGTTGAATGTGATTTGTTTTGGAGCCATATTATGTCGTCTGGCATGCACAGTCATTGAATGCCCCTGTCCATACTTGTGACTGATGGCGGGGTCAGAGCTCGAAAATGAGTGACTATCTACATCCAGGCAAGAACAGCAGGTCCTCTCATCTAATTATTTATTGACCAATTTTGGTTGCGCCATCTCTTGACATTCATCCACATATTAGCCCCTATGTGAGAAAATATCAGTGTATTGGGACAGTACTTGTGATCCAAAGGTGATGAGTAGCCATATTCAACTCACTGTTAATAAACATCCTAGTGGAAAACATGTCGCGGAGGAGAATACGAGATAGAATTGGGAGGAGAGGCGCAAGGGATTTTCAAACTCCGATCAGTGCCGCCGGTGAGCACAGCCCCCCGGTATTCCGTTAATCTGAGCTCCCAAACTTTGTGGACACCAGCGAAATTTTCGACATTGAAACGAAAATTTTGGGTCTTACAGGCAAATTTGAGCCCTGTGTGACGCTCGGGAGGTTCGACAAATGGCCGTGTGACACGTGACCCTTGCCAAATTTCGATATCGATAGGGGGGTGCGTGACGCGTGACTGTCGATTTGAACGAAATACTACAGTATGTTTATGGTGCGGTGTAGGCTGCCATTTCATTTTTGCCAGGGCAAACTATACGTCATCACTACTCGTAAGCCCCATCCCACATGAGCATAACATCTGAGCATCTGATGACGAGCACTTTTACGAACGCAGTCGCCATTCTCAACACCCGCCCTCAATCATCCGATCTGCAGTCGCTCCCTCATTTATCCCACATATCCGGTCTAGATCTATCCGGCGCAGCGGAAGCCCGGCAAAAACAGACCAGTCTCCACTTCGCCACCGCAGCACGCACTCAAATGTCCGACTTCGAATTTAGCGGCAATAGGACAATACCGCTGGATTGTATTGATATGGGTACGACGAATGTCAATACTGCTAGTGCAAAGAGTATGAGTGGATGTGAAGTTGATTCTCCCGTCAAGGGGATGGGGCTTGGCTCACACCCTGATCTGTCCGAATCGGTTATGGTATGTTTGTGACTTCCATCCGGTGGTTTCTGATTATGTGATGTACGTAGGTTGGCACGGAGTCGCAATCACAAGTCTCGCCCGACCACCGATACATTGAGTTCGCCACTTGAATACATTGACAGGGAAGGCCGCAACGCACATATGTCATGCTGTTGTTTAGATATTAGATAATAAATCTCGAATATGTTACAGTGTGTATCTACCTCTATCTCTTTATAAAATTAAGCTGGCCTGTCTGAAGCCTTTGTCCCTTTCAGGCTAGCTCCGTCCTCGAACTGCACGGCCGCAGTGCGGGACCAGCTGATGTCCTGCCGGTGCTGTCCGACCATGCGCGGCTAATGTCGGCAATCACATTTTAAACATCGCGGGTATGCCGTTCATTCCGCCTTCCTCGCCATAGAGTTGCCGAGCCTCGAGGAACTCACAATGTTATTCGGAGGCCAATCCAGGGAAATTTCATTCAATTTCTCCCAATGTGTCTAGGCCTTAAGGGGACTCAAGGCTCGAGTTAAAAGCAGTCGCCGACGTGCTTGTCTCCCCTTTATTAAAATTGCGCGTGTCTGTCTCAGAGTCCGAAGCCTTTTGAACTCCGTTTTTGGTCCGTCAGGCCCAAATCTGGGGATCCGGCAAAAGCAAATTCCGGGCGCTCAAGTTAGTGCCGCTCTGCGGTCGGTCGACTCTTGTATTATTATGTTCGCACAAGCACAATGTAAATTATAAATTGCCATCCGACATGATTTCATTTCCTACTTCTGCAATTAAGATTCAACCTTCCTTACCAACAGGGGTACCTCCGTCCCAGCACACCCCGCGACCTTCGGCCTCGGCAGAATCCCTCCTCTCTTAATCCTGACTGCCGTCTTCTCTGGTTCTTCGCCCTCGGGACCAACAGGAAAGGCAAATGTGTAATTGCAGATGAGGACAGCCAAGACAGCCTTGAGCTCTGCCAAAGCAAACCCCCTTCCAAGACATGCCCTCTGTCCGTCCGAGAACGTCAAGAGGTGTCGATAGCCGGAGACTTGGATGTAAGCATCGCCCGGTTTGCCCCATTGAATCCCTCCCTTCTTGCCCTTCTCCTTCTCTTTTTCGTCAGAGACGACCTCGAGCCAGCGTTCAGGCCTAAATTCCTTTGCATCTGGTCCCCAAACCGCCTCCGCACGGTTAATACAAGCGATGGGTACGCTCACCGTCTCGCCTTTCTGAATTGCCACGCTCGCATCACGTCTCCCGGGGAGGGGAGAGAGGAGAGGGAGGGTGGTATTCGTGGCTGCCTATGACATTTTACACATCAACTTATTTGAAAAAAAAGGCTTCGATCTAAGAACGAAAGACTTACTGTAGGGGTGGTTTCAGCCAGTGGCGGATGCATCCTCAACACTTCATGTACCACTGCGTCGAGGTAGGGCAGCTTCTCCATGCCTTGGTCCTCTTTCCCATCAGCATTGCTTGAGGGATTCTGTAGGAGTTCTTCACGGAGCTTGACTTGTACGGCAAGATTGTAAGAAAGTTCGATCAAGGCCCACGTGAGGCTGACTGCCATTTAGTGAGCACTGAGAGTATGAGAAGACGGCATTAGACTCACTTGACGTAGTTTCGTAGCCGGCTAGGAGGAGGACGTTCTATACGAGAGCTGTAAGAGCGCGCAAAACTGCATTAAGCGACAGATAGTTTACCATCTAAAATACAAAGGATTCAGTGATCTTGAATGAAGAAAAATGAGAAGAACATACTTGAGCCAAAATTTCCTCCTCAGACATATGTAACTTTCCTTCACTGCTTTCTGCTTTAACTGAATGGAATCAAGTTTAGCAAACATCACGGTAGGTTGTCCTTCTGAGTGACTCACTCAACAGCCCAATGATACTCTTCTCCTCGCCGTACGTCACCCCACTCACCCTACTCCTCTCTAATAGTTTGTTAGCAACTTCCCGCAAGCTTATCTTGAGCTCATCCAGTTTCTTCCCTCGCTCGGTAGGTATCCAATCCTTCACCCAGGGCACAAACATGCCAAGTAAGAACCGTATGTTCTCTACCGGCGACGGTCTGGCGTTGCTCAGGTTCTCGAACGCGTCTGTCACCTTGCAGGGCTTGCCATCAAGTGAGCTAAATTCGTGAGAGAAGCCTGCAATGCCGATGCTGTCGAGGGCTACGCGGTTCATCCAGCTCTGAACATCGACTATGTGGTCTCCGTTTGGCTGAGCTTCGATCAGGGCATCCCAGTGGGACTTTAACTATAAGCACGAGATCAGATATACAAAGTGATACGGGGAAAAGCATACTCACTTTGTGGGCGGAATCGAAGAAGACACTCGTGAGTCTACGAATGGCAGTATTGCTGAACGCCGGGGCAAGCGCCTTGCGCTGTCGCCTGTGGGACTCGCCTTCAGCCCATAGGAGCCCTTTACCAAACTGCAGAAAGACGTTCGAGAGTCAGTCCAACGTTGACAATGCTTGCATACAATGGCAACCCGAAGTAACACGGAAGTAGTGAAACCCACTGACAATGACCCCAATGAATCGCTTCGCAACACCCGTGCCCACAAACACCTCTGTCTCCCCCTCATAAAAATTTTCTACCGCTCTCGGATCAAGTACAACTATCCGACTTCTTCCAAGATACTGCGGTATCCGGAACACTGCTCCGTACTTTTCCGCCCACTCTTCATACACTTTCCCAACATCTTCCGGGGAAAGAGAACGAAGGAATTGGTTTTGGCCCCATAGGAGACTGAATCGGGGAGGACCGAGGAGGGGTGTGGAAGGGAAAAGAGGGAAGAGATAGTCATGGAGGATGAATCGGACAAGGAAGAAGGCGAGAGTGAGAATTCCAACGGAGACGAGGTCGAGGGACAGCGACATGATCGCAAGGTTTTGACGACGGTTGTTAAAGACAAGTAGGGTGTCGGTGGGCGCTTTGTGGGCCCCGACGTCTGCGGTGCGGTTGAGCGCGCAGTGCAAGAGGCAGTGCAAGGCACGGCGAAGTCATTGATCAACACGGGTAAAGTTGCGGACCGAAGAGCCAAACATAGAATGCTGATCCGTCACTGCGAGCACCTCGAGATAGTGCGGCTTCTGCTGGAGAAAGTATGACAGTGTTTATCACTGAATATTACGTGCTTTGTGCCCCGTACTCTGCGGTCGTACAACGTGCCTGAGACTGTGCGCTCTGGACCATGTACTCAACTCCGTACTTCCTACAACCTACTCGTACCACAAAATCATGGTATATGGTCCCAGAATGTGCTCATTTTCCACCAACTGGGTTCGTGGTGCATGTTTGGAACCCGTTCGAGTACTACCTAAATACTTTCCGTGGCTTATTTCTTTGCGCATCAAACCCAACAGACCGTTGTAGAGGCCGGATCAATTTGCCGGGAGTTGGAACCTCTTCACACCACCTGATTTGTAGTCTCGGCGCACTTAATTCCTGAAGGTGAATCTGTAGACCACCGGGAAGGCCAGTTGTGGAGGGTATGGGCAATATTTCCCCGTTGCATAAAGTTTGACGTCTCAAAAACTAATAGTTTAACGGCTAGAACGCCTGTAACAAGATACGAAAGGGAATATAAATGTACCTTAGAGCGACATATATGAATTCAATGCCCCCAAAGCTTTTCTACAACTCTGGCGTTTGAGGTTGCACTTTCTGCTTTCATATGTTGATCCGTCTGCAACCGTGGGATTGTTGGCCGATGTCGGTCAACCTCGGCAAACAAAACCTACAGAGCACGAAACGCGAAAGTACGGTGTACGAACACGGTTTCTGAGCCACATAATATTCCGTGAGAAAACCTTTTATACGTTATTCGCCGCCAGTACCCTGCGCTGTGACCCAATGCTGGAGGGATCCGTATGTGGCAAATTATCCGCATCGGTGGTACCGCTAAATTTGGTTTGCAAGTTGCGGGCCTAGGAAACACGCTCCCGCGCCTCACGGAATTGCTCGGCGACCGCAGTTTGTTGGGCAGCCCATAGTTGTCGGCGTTTCCGAACCCATTATACTAGTATTACGACCGCGAAAAAGAAACCGACTGACACAGAGCCCGCAATCGCCGCAGTTCGTGCTCCATGTCTGCGAGAAACGGCGAGACCGGGTGAAAGTATATTCAATTGGCATTACTTCGCTGACCTCTGCAAAGGAATTTTGGATACGCTTTGGGTGATGAGGGCCTAGAAAAAAATTAATTGGGTTCAGATATCAGAACGCCGCGACAAACTTCTCCAGAGCCCAGACTGTCCAGACACTGGCACCGCCCTCTGGAATGGCAAGCTCAGTCTGATCTTCAGTATTGGCGATTTCAAGGGTGTGAGTAGTCTCTGCATCTAAACCTGATGCGAAAAAGAGCAGCGTGTTTCTCTGTAGAAATGATGACCTGGCCGAAGAGGAAGTTGTAACGTTATCCAGAGCGACCGTATAGCTGAAGGAAAGTCAGTTTTGCGCTACAATCCTGTGGCTTTTTACCTGCCGGCCTGAGGAGAGGTGGTGCCTAGAAGTTGGATCGCCGACTCTTTGTTCGGATGTTAAATTGGGATGAAGCCGTGCCTTTTTCACACACCCATGAATTGAGTTCAAGCCCTACCACCTGCAGTTGGGGATTGATGAGAGGAGTCGTTGACAAGGACTCAACGTCCGACGAAGGAGAAGGTGTCATTCAATATCTATTCTTCGAAGCTTGATCTACTTCACGTACCGATCTTCGGGAGTGCTTGCGCCGGTGAAACGATACGTACTGGGAAACGTTGACCGGAGACGGAAGGGCAGAAATTAATGCGCTGTCAAATTTAAACAGCACATCCGGTGTATTCTTCCTCAACCTTCAAAAAATGACTACCCGGTTTCTCGACGGTAAGTTTGGAGGGGTATGTCTCCACCCTGACCATGTCGGCCTCATATTCAAGACCTGTGATGCTTAAAGGGAGGAATCGATAGCCGTCATGCGGACTACTAAATTCAATGTGCCGAGGTTCATCGACGCATTATTGGTTAGAGGTTGCCGGGCTATCGAGATAAGTTAACGGTCGCACAATACTGATTCGTCTGTGGTTGCAATTAGCTCGGTGACTTCCTCGACCGTCTGCACTAATGCCAAATGGATCCTCGACAGAATCTTTGTGTCAAAGTTGCATCTGAATTGGCAGAGCATAAGGATGGCGCGTGGTTGAAAATAATGCCCCGGAACGATCAGTGGTTTGCTCATCCTCCTATTGTTTGTTTACACCTGCTGGAAGGACCAAACTTGTTCAGCTCGACCATCGGCATTTTCAAAGGTGACCTTTCAAACCCAAAGTGTCAGCTTCTTGTCAATAACTCCCGCACTGATGAAACACCTACCGGGGTCGCTGTCATGCTTCCTTCCTGCGGCCATGCAGTAAGAGCAAGCCCGGCATCGGTCTGTATAACCAAGTTCGCTGATAACGGGGTTAACGCTGTTCGCGACGTCGAGGACGTGGCCTCGGTAGTCAATGAGCATGAGAAGGCCCGGAATGAAGCAGATTGGGGCAACCATGAGTTCGGATGGTGGTTTGAGACTGTGAGACCGGCCAGGTTTTATGGATGGCGAGGAGGGGCGGCCAGTAGCATCAGTTGCGTGCTTTGAGGTAACGGCCGCAACGAGCCCCAGGCACTGGAGGTAGAATCTACTCGGTGGCTTCGATCAGGAACCGGGGCAGGGTGGCTTCATCCTCCACGTTCAACGGTAAATTTGGTGAAAGTGGAGGTTCTTTCAATTTCAAGCTAGAGCCGAAGGCCGCTAGCGGGTGTTTCAGGAACTTGCCGAGCACGTCGCAGTCGGCAGGTATGGTGCATTCTGGCTCAGTGAACACTGTCTCTCTCCAAATTCCGCTGTTCCCGGCACGACTCCTACACCCGATTCTCTCGGCGCCATGCCAGAAAACTGACATAGATGGAAGATGTTTAGTCGCCTCTGTTTCTCTCTGAGCTCCGGGGTCTTCGGTAGGGGAGCTGCACCCGATTCTCTCGGCGATACGCGACATGAATGGAAGAAGTTGAAGACCAGGTTCAGCACGCAAGGTATGAAGTTTGTTTTGGCTCAGGGGATGTCTACGAGAGAATATAGTAGATGCCAATTGATACTCATCAGCTTCCTTACATGAACGTCCTCAAGTCCGGAAAAGGATGGCCTGCGGAGTACAACATTCATATCTGCTTTCTGGAATCTGAAATACTCAATCGCCGGATGTTCACCGACGAGAGGGTTTGGATAACTGGAATGCGGAATGGGAGGTCCGAAGCTATGCATAGCTACAATGCGCATGGCCCCGGTGTGCATCAGGAACAGCATGCAAGCCCCTTGCGAATTGCGTCGTGGGAAGGGCACACCGACGTCGTCCGCATCCTTCTCGAGAAGGGTGCCGACCCCAATGTTCCCGATGACAAACGTGGCAGCCCTATACAAGCTGCGTCACAGTGGGGCCACCAACATATTGTTAAACTTTTGAGCGAGAGTGGTGCGGTTGATGTGGTCACAACAAGTGAGTCGACAGCATTGGAATGATAAGTAGCAAGTACGGTGCGGAAAATGTACATTGATAAAGAATTGTTTGGACGGGGCCAACGTATAAAAGTTTTTTCGTCAAAAGATATGGCAATTCGTTGAAGCTACTATCAGCGACTGCCTATCCGGCCAGACTAGGTAACCGGCCACTTGCCTAATATAAGCCGGTGCAATGTATAATCCTCGAATTTGGTGGTTGTGGGTTGGACCACGACCTATGGGGACCTTGCATGTCAAATTTGAAGGCAAGAGAAGGCGGCAATCAAACGTTGCGGGAGTTTCGAACAAGATGCCGGGCGTGGGGACATCATTTCTTATCCCCGACCGGTCTTCTCGCTCGTCTTTTCCTTATTGCTCTCCCAATTCCTGGCCAATTCACAAGTGCGGGGGTCCGTTCTCATCCCATGGTTCGGGGCAATGGCTCAGGGTTGAATCATCCGTGAAAAACCTCCTGCTCGCCTACTTGTTCTCCAAGCAGACCTTGACTCGATTTCAAGTGGCACAAACCGGCCACCTCTGTAACGAACCAGCCATGTTTGTGGGGGCCTGGGATTTGACCTAGTTATTCAAGATACCTTATAATGTATCCTACCATGTTCATTGGGCTCTTAGCTGTCAGACTTCCTGTTCACGGCGGGGTAACATCGAAAACCACCCAATTGCATCAATGCGTACAGATGGAATTTTTGAGAGGTGGTTGGGATATGGAGGACCTCGTTTGACAACAGGTACGTCCGATACATCTCATTGAGCATACGGATCTCGATTTAGGCCCTAAATGCCCTCAGTCCTTTGCAGGGCACACCATTTGCTTCGCACTCGATCCCGGCCATTCTCCTTGGCAGGCAACGGAAATAGTCGTGGTCCCCATACATGTTATATTTACAGTTTGAGGGTATGTATAATATATTTCGATCCAATGAATAGTTTGGGATGCACTGGGGTGAATAGTACCAGTGCCAACGAAGGATTTAGCCGGGTGGCCGCTTAGGCCGTTTTTGCCATTTTGGGCATCCTCCCGCGAAAGAATTCGGCATGCCATGAAATGTGCATGTAAATTCGCAGAAAATATCTCAACTCACTCGCAGGATGTATGCCTTCGATTAGGACCCTATATACCTGTATCAGTCGGACTATGTGTATGGACCCGTGGCGATAAATGCTAAGGTGGCCGGGAAAGCAGTCTCTGATAGTACAACACACATTGCACTGTCAACATCTGTCAATATACCTTGTGTTATTGGAAGTACAACAGTGGACAGGTTCATCTTTGTCCTCGGCATAATGGAGCTCTCTTTGCGGTAGGATCGTCCAAATTAGGCGCAGCACAGACGAAATGGTGATCATTCTATCGGATGGGTGAAGCTGAACATGCCCGGCCTCGATGCCGTAGTGATTTCAATGCTCGCATGGTTAAAAAAAGTTGATCTGTGGAATCCGACTTCAATTAGTGAATGAACATGCTCATATACCTTGGGATTTCAAGAAATTTCAATGTCAGATTGTATCCCTACACGCTCTCTATTCAGCTTTGAACCGTGGGACAAACAACCGATGGAGGAACTATTTTGATGCAATCAATTTGGAGGCACTCAGTGTGCGCACTGGATTGGGCTCAGCTAGCAGTACATGGTGCCTGAAAGAAGTGAGACCCAGTCGTTGAGTCCCTGAGGTGTGCAATTATAATGTGGTTATATCAGCAGAAATGTACCCTTTGAAGCTTGACGTGCCGAAAAGATGTTGACGGTGCATTATACACTGTTCATTAAAGTTGGCAGATGATTTTTGATGATAAATACTGTCATACCAACGAGAAGTGAATGGAAGGCAGCACATCTGACTGCATCGGCGGCACTTCATATGCTATCAGCGGATCAAGTGCCACCGTTTAATGACGAGCGATACAGCATCTTCCATATTCCAAAAACAACCAGAGCCCAACAAGCCTCCGGTAAACCTTTGCCAGATAAGGATTCGAAGGCTAACAGCCAAGTAATCTTTCCGATTGGCATAAATTTATTCACGAAAATATGCTGCAACGGATGCAGTGTGCGAATGAGAAAGGAGGCTCTTGCGAGATAGATTTACTGGAAACACTCCTAACCAGAACTTAACTTGGAGTTCGTTCCTTCCAACACAAATCGCGAGTCGTCAGAATATCTGAAATGTCTTCAGCGAAAACAAAAACAAGTCACTGCTAAGCCAGAACTCTTTGCTATGAGTAGGCTCTTACTGCCTGACGTTGGGCCCATCTTGCTTTGTGCAATCTCGGACCTGTCACAAAAACGGGGTAGGTTTGCATTGTAAATTGTGAGGGACACTTTTTCTGTTTTGAACACTTGGCAGATTACGTCTGAGAATGTCAACCTTCGGGGTCAGCCTCTGGAGGCCTCAGGGAAAAATTCTCTTGATACGCCAGCTAAAGTAAGAAGGCAGACGTAAGGGGAGAATAAAAAATAAAAAATAAAAAATAAAAAATAAGAATGGGTTAAACCCACGCACTTGGCGAAGGACGGTCCTGTTGTGGCATCGAGAAATATGCAAAGTACATTTATTTAATAAATCAAAATCATAAAGCACTCACTTATCGTCCGTTCGTAAAAGCTTACGACGTACTGTGCACAGTTCTGCTGTATATCGTACGCTAAACGACGCTAGACGGTCTATGAATGCGTGAGGCAGGAGGAACGTTTCCTCCTTCTTTTCCACAGTCCCGGGCAGAGTCTTTTTTGAGCTTTGCAATCGGTTTGTCGGAGTTTTCGGTGCAGGGACCAGCGGGTATCCTTCTGCAACCAACCACAGTGTATGTTTTGATTCAAGAAAGGGAATTCGAATCGGCACTGCGGTAGGTGCCCCAGATATGATTTCTCCCTTGACCTGCCTAGCGTCATGGTTTCTTTCTTTGAGCCGACCACTAATACCACTAACCAGATACTATCATACAAATGGCCTGGCCACTTCAGGGGTCCGCAGACACAGCTGGACAGATAAAAGCACTCAAGTTTGAACCTTGCGTGATGGTTAGTATTATTTTGGTGAGTCTGGAAATGTGAAAGTTACCATGATGGGTTGCCGCTCCGGTTCTTCATGTCAGATAGGAATTCTTTTGGTTCGCGTTCGACTTGGGGAGGTATCGGAGAGGGTGGGCTGTCGTATACCGGGAAGTCAGATGGAGATCCATGGCTCGAGCTAATCACTACATTTTGGGGCTTCCTCGGCCAACCCCTTGGCCGAGGCCCTCGGCCAACCTCGGCCAATCCCTTGGCTCGGCCTAGTCGGTCGAGGTTGGTCAATCTCAATTTTAACTTCATGCCGCTCCTCACTAACCATTATTGACGCAAAAGGGCGAGCAATCTACTGATCCGGCACATACAGCACAACGTGTGAAATGCCCCTCCAAATTGGGACATAACGCCGAAAGCCACCCCCACTGTTTGTAACGTAGCGTAATCCAATGCACCTCGGCAAGGGTTCATAAGTATCATCTAATATTTACAACCCACAACTCTAGGTGTTCCCTCAAGCCCTTTTTTTTCCAGTCCACCAGAGGCATCTTGGATTTATGGCCTGATTTGGCCATGCTACGCGACATCGGTTGATTTGTCACACAGCCCAACCCATCGGCGAACTAAAAATTGCAGCACTCCCACACTCACATGGCTGTGGGAAGGCCGGCCGATAGTGCCGGGGATGCTGGAGCGGCGCTGAGACAGAGATCAGGGCTCGCCCAACCTGGCCGAGGTAACCTCGGCCAACCTCGGCCAACCTCAACCGACCTCGGCCAACTTCCCTTCGACCAACCCGGTCGAGCCCCCTCGGCCAACCTCGGCCAACCTCAGCCGACCTCGATCAAGTCGGCCGAGGGGCCATCAAAATGTAGTGAATGAGAGCCTCAAATCCGAGGGCGTCCTACGTGAGGGGCTACAGGTTTGAGATGATCATCGGACTTCAGCCCGGGACCATACCTCCGCGTCTCCAGCAGAATCTCAGTAATTTTTAGCCATGGACGCTTAAGCTTGAAACTCGACCGGACAAGCTCCGTGAAGTTGAGGAACAAAGCGACGGTGCCGATTTGGCTTCGATCTTGGGTGATAATCAAGTTTTTATTCCAAGACTGCTTGAAACGACAAGGATATATAATATCATTTCGGCATCGTACGGGTAGGTACGGGTACGTTGGAACGTGCGGGTACATAGGTGGCCGCGCGTTTCTAGCATGTAGCCCGGCCGTCATCCCAGGTGCATACAGAAGCAAAAGGAAAACGATCGTTCGGACAATTAATCATCGTGCGATGCTTCTGGATCCCCATCGGCGCGCAGCAGCCACCCGCACCCGCACTGCCGAGGGCGTACGCACTCGCGCGGCGTACAAAGACGGACATCCGACCATACGCTGCTGCGGCCCGCAATGTAGCAGCAGAAACCTGCCACCACCCGTGACCCCGCAACGCCACCAGCTACAAGCGGCCACAGATACAGATGCAAGAGGGAAAACAGAAAGAAAGAAAGATAGATAGATAGAAAGATAGATAGAACGGGAGCGGGCCTAGGTAGGACGCACCTGCGAGGGAGTTGTGTTTGCTTGCTGATATCACACCTACGCAGGAGCTGCAAGAGGTGCGTCAGCGGGACTAGTGGAGGGAGAGGGAGGAAAAGGGAAAAGGGACGAACTTCAGAGGCAGGCCCGGGATGACGATACACAGCGGAATGGACGACGGCCGCGACACCCGACCCGGGGTATACGTATGCATCGACTACCTCTCCCACCATGCGCCCCCACACTCGTACCCGTTCTTCCATTCGCCGACCCGCGTCCTCCTCCCCTCCCCTTGCTTCGACAAAAGCTCGCATACCATCGCCCACGCGCGCTTTCCCAAAGTGCAAGCTGCAAGCCGTGCAAGGTGCAAGGTGCAAGCCGTGCTTCCTGTCCTGCAAGCGATACCGCGACTGAGCGCAAGCCAGAAGTGTGGTACGATGTGCACGAGCGGAGGAAAGTGCAAGCCGTGCCTCCTGCCCCACAAGCGATAGCGATAGCGAGACCGCGACCGCAACTGAGCGGAGCGGAGGAAACGCGCGAGTGGCGCAGCCTGCCCACGGTACGATGCGGATGAGTGGAGGGCAGCCGCACAGCGCGCAAGCGACGACTCCTGCGCCCAGTACGCTGCGGGTGTGCGGGGATGCGAGATAGAAATTGGAATGCGCTCTAACGTCTGTGCTCGAGCCCGTCATGTTTCCTCGCTCGCCGCAGCGCGTCCTCGTCCCCCTCTCCCAGTCCCCCATGCCACATCTCTCCGTGACGCCTCTCTCCACGTGGGGGTCCAGCCTCTCCTCGCGCCATCTCTCGCACCGCCCACAAGCCGTGCCTTCAAATCCTGGCTCGGCTCGGCTCACTTCGGCTCTTCATAGCGAGACCGCGACTGAGCGGAGGAAACACACCGCGGTACGATTACGACGCGGCTGGGTGGAGGCCCGAGTGGGGAGAGCCACGCAGCTTGCGCACGGTACCATTACGATGTGCACGAGCGGAGCAGAGGAACCGCGCCGCACAAGCCAGGAGTTGAGGAAACACGCAGCCTGCACACGGTACGATTACGATGCGCACAAGCGGAGGGCCGAAGGGGGAGAGCACCGACTGCTGCGCCCCGTAAAGCGACAGTGCGTGCGCGCCAGCGACGCGACACCTGCCCGGGTACACTGCGGATTTGGATGCGGATGCGTGCAGGGTGGAGGGTGCAGGGCGGATGGGGGTGAGGGAGCGAGATAGAAATTAGAAATCAGAGTGAGAGAGCGACGACTCCTGCCCTGTAAAGCGACAGTGCGTGAGCGCCAGCGACGCGGTCTGCACCCCGTACACTGCGGATGAGTGGAGCGAGACAGAATGCGCTCTATGTGCTCGAGCCCGTCACGGTTCCTCGCTCGTTGCAGCGCATCCCTCATCTTCACCAGTGCATCCTCGGGCTCCATCCTCCGTGACGCATCTCGGCGCGGAGGTCCAACCTCACCTCGCGCCGTCTCTCCCACCACCAGTCCTCCGAAGCCGAAGCGCGTCTGCCACCCTTGGAAGTTGGGGGCGCGTTCACCCTCACCTCCCCGCCTGCGTCACCGAGCAAGGTCGTCGTCCGCACAGCGCACGGCGCTGTCGTCTTCTTTCAGATGAACGACGGCACGGAGAGATTCACCCAAGACCCAGGCGACCGCCTCTCCCACACCTGGCCCCTCCTCCCCAGCCTGACGAGCGCTCGCCGCCTTCACGACGCCCGCATGGCGCGATCCCCCGAAAACACACACGAGCCGTGGGCCGTGGCTCCCTGGCGAAGCGGGCCACGGGCGCAACTGAGCAGAGGAAACGTGTCCGCCAGACTTCTCCGCACGCGGTACGACGCGGATGCGTGGAGCGAGATGGAATGCACTCTATATGCTCGAGCTCGGACGTCCCTCACGTCCACCAGCGCATCCTCGGCCTCGTCCCCCGTTCTCCGTGACGCATCTCCACGTGTCCAGCCACTCCTCCTCCCCCGCCTCTCCCACCGAAGCGCGTCTGCCACCCTTGGAAGTTGGGGCGCGTTCATCCCCACACAGCCTCATCTCCCCGCTCCCCGCTCCCCACTCCCCGCCTGCGTCAGGCCTTCGCCGCACCGACGTCCGCGTAGCGCACAGCGCGCACAGCTCGCTGCCTCTGTCGCTGTCGCATCCACGTGGGCGCACGCGCACCTGTCCACGTAAACACATTGCACTGTCCGTGTAAACGCGTCTGCGCAGCGGGCGGGCGCGAGGGGACGGAGCAGCGCGCAAGGCGGGCAGGCGCATCGGAGGCGGCAAAGCCGCGCTGGATGTGGGGTGTGGAGAGACGAGGCAGGGTGGGCAAGTGGTAGCGGAGACAGCGGCGCTCTGCCTTGGTGTTTCTGGGTCAGCGCACAGCGACCCCGCGCGCGCGTACGCCTCGGGGCCTGGCGATAGCGAGTGGCGGTTGTCGTGGTGGTGTACATGTGTGCACCGCCGACGTTAGTCCCATGCCTCGACGTAGGCGGCCATGGACGATTGGATGGCGGCAAGTGCGAGGCTGTGAGGACCTCCGCGTGGTAGAGCGTCCTGTGCGGGGAAAGCGGCGACGATGATCCTGAGGAGAGGCATGTCAGTAAGAAGGTTGGTAACATAACAGACGAAAAGGAGCGAAGGAGATGTGTATCGATGGGAAAAGGGAAACGGAAGGCAGTAAGTAAAGATGAGAGTCGTCGCCATCGTCGACGCCGCCAACAACGGAGAACAAGGGAGGGAGGAAGGGAGGGCGATGGAAGAGTTGGTGTCGATGCGGAGGAAGTAGGCGCCTGTAGAGAAACATAACGTCCATAGAGGATAATGTAATGGGCAAAAACAGAAGAAGGAAAAAAAAGAAAGATACCTACCTAATAGGCCTCGCAGCCGCGTGCGGCACGCAGCGAACCGTTTGGGCGGTGAATGAGAGCGGTGTTATATCTGAGGGGGAAGGTCAGTATTGAGGAGAGGGAGGACGAAGGACGAAGGGCGTGGAAGGAAGACACCTGGACGCATCAACGACGCGCATGCGCAGCGCTGCCCGACCTCGAAGCCTGAGGACATGCGCGCAAAGCGGACGCAAGACGGGAAAAGGTGAAAAACAAGTCAGCCAAGCTGGTCTTTCTCCGACTCGCCTTAGCGTGCGGCAGGCGACGGGCTCGCGCTGCTGACGCTGTGGCTCGGCGTGCACCGAGAGCGTGTCGCGTCCCCGCCCGCTACATGCTGTAGTGCCACCCCATCCGATCCTATCGCTCGTAGAAGCGTCCCCATTGCTCATTGGGGGAGCTTGCTCCCCCGATTCTATCAGGGCGATCCGATTTGCATGTCACGTGCAAAACCGCGGTTTGTTAAGTCACGAGTTGATTCCCACGATGGTGCTGCCGCGCAGCGGCAGCTCGTTTCGGCCGAAATCACAGCAGTTCATTCAATCGAAATCCTCAAGGCAAGCACGCATAACCCGCATTGCTCCTTGCTTCCATCCTCGCTGTAAAGCTTCAGGTACTCTCCTCTTTTCAGTTGTATTTTATATTTTATTCCTCCAAACTCAGTCTCTTTGATGCACTTGGTAATTGGCCCCTATCTGCGGTGCTCTTTCTGATCTTATCTCGGACTGTGTGTGCTTTTGTGCTTTTTTTAGCCTTGACCTCACTTTTCTTTTTTGTAGCTGTTAGAATACATGGCTCCCTTGCCCCTCTAAGTACCACTTACCCTTGCATGGGCTATTACAATCCACAAGAGTCAAGGAATGACTCTTGACGAAAACAACTGATAGGCCGCAAGGATTTTTCCTCAGGTCTTTGTTGCCATTTCTCGAGTGCGTGGTATAGCTTTCCGGACATCCTTCGGGTGGGCCCGACTGCTAAAACCCGTTACATAATCAATGAAAATGCTGGAGTATGACACTGCACGTAGGGCTGCACTCTAAGTATGTATTTATTTACTTAATGAGGATTACTTGTAAATATTCGGAATCTCCAATTGCGAAAAAAAAAAAAACTCTGTATTAGCGAGCTCCCCCTTACGTATCCGGGCACCGGAATACAAAACATATTCCTGGAAAACGAATCCTCTGCGCACCAATGCAGCATCCGCGACAAGCCAAGGCCGGGGGATTTAAGAGAGGGGGCCTCGATGCGAGGTGAGGGACGTTGACCACGTACTGAAATCAAAGTTTGGACTTGAGGCGGGCCTCATCTTGCAAACGACATTCAAGTTCCATCCTCAAAATAGGCTTTGATGAGTTTGTTACTTAGTGTCCATGAACGAATTGAAAGGCCAGCCGGAGCATGTTTTGGCTTAATGGGGCGACGGTGTCCCAGCGCGAAGGATAACGAGTCGACGGCCCGACGTGGTGGCGATCAGAAGGGAGACGCGTATGGTTGTGTTTGGTTCGAAGGCTTTTGGCGTTGGCGTCACTTGTTATGACTCACGGCTTGCCCTCGGGCCGCGATCATTTTACTCTTGAGCAACTCTTGAGCCTCTTTTCTTGCCCCTGCCGCCTTTTCGAATTTCATCGCATGCGGTTGACACAGGACCGGAGAATCGAAGACGCGTCTTTGTGCCTAACTTGAACTTCAGAACCCGGGCAGCGTTGGGCAAGATCTAGTGTTGCCGCGGCTCGGCTCAGCTCGGCTAGCCGTTGGAGCCGAGCCAAAAATAAGCTGAGCTGAGCCAGCCGTTGCTATGATGGCTTGATTGGCTTGGCTACGGCTTGAGCCGGCTTCGCCCGCGGCTTAGCCGTGGCTGCAAATGGCTTACACCAGATTTACTAGACCTTCAATTTGACTGCACTACGAGCCGGCTGAACATCCCCTAGCCTTCCAACTGTTCCCTATGCATTTCCGTCCTCTGTAGCATGACCACGGACCTTTCAAATAACTTTGGAACTTTAGTTGACAGCCTGTCATGTCAGCCCACGTGCACGACAAACAACCAACATGAGTTTCGACTTTTGTGATGAACTTGGAGCAACCTAAGGACACCTACACTTGTTATCCAGTGCATGCCATGCTTTAGGGCCCTTATTATCAACAGGGGAGCTGTCGAGAATGCAAACTTCAAATGCACCTGAGCCGCGGCTCAAGCTGGAAGCGAGCCGAAGCCGTCGAAGCCAACCGTTTAAAAATGGCTCGGCTGGCTTTTTCCCGTGATGGCTCCGAAGCCATCAAAAGCCGAGCCGAGCCAGCCGTAGCCGAGCCGCGGCAGCACTAGCAAGATCCCACCTAATGTTCTGGCTTTTGTTGCATTCAAGTTGCATTTGCTCGCGGAGAACTATTCATCGGCCCGGCTTCTTTGTGCCCTCGGACTGGATGCGCCGTCTCGAGCAAGATCCTAATGTCCTAGCTTTTGTCGTATTTTCTCGTGAAGAACAGTCTTTCGAAATATTCATCGGCCCGGCTTCGAATTCTTCGTACCCTCGGACAGGATGCATCCGTCTCTCCGAGTGATGACCCCCAAATCCTGCTCTCGAAAGGTGACCTGACCGATGGAGTGGCAATCTCCGGATACAGCTCGAGGACTATCGGTACGACCTCCATACTTTTTGCGAGCTAATCAATATTAGGGTTGAGCCAATCTTCAATTTCAACGAGTCTCCTGCTTGGAGCCTCCAGCTGAATTTGTTCCCATCTAGGCAAGGCGACATCAATATCTTCGCAGTGACCTCTGGCTCCTCTCCGAGGTACACCGCTGTTCCCAGTTTCTAATCCCAACGGCTGATAGATTTTCGGCGATTCGTATCGATGATGATCCTGAGTGTGCTCCGGAATACGAATAGCACAGTGAAGTTTTGGTTCATGAATCGAGACTTCTTGTCGCCTTCGTTCCTCGTGCGTATCGCTACCTTCGGTCCTGCTTTCTGCTCGAAATATCTGCAGGAGTTCATCCCGCATCTGGCCGAGGCATACAAGTTCAAATATGACCTGGTCACCTACAAATGGCAGGGCCCAGAAGGAGAAGCAGAGAGTCATTAGGATATCCGTCGTGGAGCATACCATCCGGGATTGCTGGCGAATCTTGACCAAGCTGTATGCATACGCGCGCACACCGTGATATTCGTCGGTGCGTTGACGTCAGCCAGATCTTCCGAATAATCTTCAGCGAGAGGTCCCTATCGTAAGCTTCTCGATCGCGATTGATTTTAGATTGGTGCACTTGTTGATGGCCTGAATATCCAGTTCTCCTTACCTCAAGATTGGTTATGGAGGAGGAGGATGTATTACTGTTATAGGTCAGTGCCTGATCTACTTCCACCTCCATCGATACAATAAATCTCTTCCTCTTTAACAGTGCGAGACATGGTGTGCGTCTATAGCACTCACTCTGTATTTACAGGTAACAAGGATCGCCTCCATCGCTCGAAGACTATAAAACCCTCTCACTATACATACTTGGCTCGAGGACGAAGGCATACGCGCTCATTCCTTTCACAGAAAGAGCCGAAGTTGGCCCGAGCGCGACAAATACCGGAATGAAGGGATCTCCATATTTTTTCAATTGAACGTACCGCTGGCCCTTTGATGATTAGCCGGTGCGGCCGAATACTCTGCTTACAATTTCCGCCTAGAATATTTGGTGATTACGCTCGACTCATACTGTAGAATTCGCGGGAGACCGAGTCAAGCCGCCCGCGTAATTAATAAGCTGCAATCTTGCTGGAGATCCGTTGATGTGCGTCCTTCGAATTAATGCTCGATGGCGACTTATGGCCCCAGGGGTTCTAACATGTACACACAAGAGTTGCACATGGCGGGGTAGGCCGTGAACACGGCAAAATATATTTGTATACAGGCACATTCTATTCCAGCGCCATCCGCTGACGGGGTACTGCAACCCGGTTTCGCGGCGGCAGTGAGTTCAGCTCTTTGTAAGACAGTCATCAGTCACAATACTCGATTCAAGACCACAGGCCATGGGGATATTCCCTGAGCGCCGAAGTTCGCCACCTCAGGACTAGGACTTCTCAACACAGTAGGGCTCACGTACGTCTCCATCGGGATATTGGGAAAATACGGCTGAAATGGAGACTTAGAGTTGACTAGTAGTCGGAATCCCGTCTGGAGGCAGTATAAAGGATGGACGACACTTGACGGGAAAGCATAAGCGCATACTTACAAGCAGCCCGCCCCACAATCACTCCCATCCACTTCATATCCTCACAGATAAATATCATGTTTTCCCTCACCTTCGTGCTCGCCTCCCTCGCGGTCGTCAAAGGCGTCGAGATATGCGGCTATTCCGACACCCTTGGGTGCTCGGGCGCCGCGGTCTGCTGCTCGAACGTCGCCGCAAATGTTTCTTGTGGCGCCCTGCCCACTGGATTTGGGGCTGCGATTTACTACGTGGGCCTGCCCCTTGACTCCGGCGACCCAGACTGGATTTGCACCGACTGTCGCGTAGGAGTGATGCAAGCTTGCGTTGACTTCAACAATCAGGATGGTCCCGGTGTTGAGGACTGTTACTTGGCGTCCGGGGTCAATATAACCACGGCTTTATGGACCATCGCTATCAGCAGCAGCTGCGCTGCTGTTTCCAGTGACGAGATGGTGCAGCCTGACATGTTCAAGTTCCCCGTGGACGGGGCCGTGAAAGCCGTGCGGATCACTGACAGCGAAGGGGCTGTTGAGATGATCGCCTTGTTCGAGGCCGGGAATTTCACTGCTCTCGAGGCGTATCCGCCTGCCGACTAGACCTGTGAGTAGGTTGAATCTGTCAGGAACTGAGGGCTCACCCCACTCCTCAGATTTCCGAGGGATTGAATGTAGAACGAAAATGGAAAGGAAAACCGTAGCGACTTGGGTTTTATTATATCAGTAAAGGTCCGAAGGGAAATCTATTAGTGGAAAGAATAGGGAGGTCAGAGTAGATGCTTCGGACGCGATTCAAGCAAGTGCTTCACGAATTATTGAAGCGTGGGAGAATCACCTAAATTGCGAAGCGCTTTGAATCGCTGAAGTTCACGGCGCTTCAAAATGTGCTTCAGCTGAAATGATTCTCCCACGCTTCAACAAACTGTCAAACACCTCTGTGAATCGCGCCTGAAGCACATCTGAAGCACATTTCAAAAAGGGACGGTCACGACAAAATTGTGCTTATCCCACGCTTCTGGCCACAGTTAATTCCAGAATCGCCTCTAAAGCACTTTAAGAATCACCTATGAATCGTCTCCGAAGCTTCTACTCTGACCATCCCTAATTGGGTCAATATTTGATTTCAATACTGGTTCCGGCTTTCCATCGTGAGATACCAAAGTGTTTTTTTTTTTTTTGGTAAGCATTGTACCCGATTGTGTTTTTTGTACCAATTATGGGGTATTTTCCGGACAGTATATCACCCATATATTGGTATCGGTGGATGACTTGGAGCAGAGAATCAAGATGAGGATAGGTCAGATGGCAGGTGGAGATGAAGCGTGACATTTAAAGCTGCCCATCTCGTTATTGAAGATGTGATCAAATAAGCGCGCGATGCCGTGAAATGAGCGCTATTTTTAGCGCGGAGCTCGGCAGCAATAGAGCATTGCTTCTCAGCGCGTGACATGTCTCCCACTCTCTTCTGCTTCTCCCATGCCACTCTTCACCTCCGCCTCTGGGTTTCACATCAATGGCGGGAATTTCATCGACAATTCAGTTGGGGCCATGAATATCTATACCACGCAGCTTCTGCTAGGTCAAAACATCGATGGTTATCATGACATTCCACCAAGTAGGATTCCCATTTGAATAATGTTCCTTCACTCGAGTCTTACCTGTGTGTTCCAGATATCCCCATTGTTCAAGCAGCTCGACCAACTAACAATTGCCCTCCACCATCGAGAATCTTTCAAGGAAGACAGACAATTCTCGACAAAATGAATCAGTTTTTTACTCGGGACATCGGAAAGCAACATATTTATGTACTGCATGGTCTAGGTGGTGCAGGAAAGACACAAATTGCACTGAAGTTTATCAACTCATCTCAGTAAGCTGAAATTTGACAAATGAATCCCATATCAATCATCATAGGTTTAGCTACTCAGACAACTTCTTTCTTGATGCCAGCACAACAGAAACAATTGAAACCAGCCTAAAAAACATTGCTTCAGTGAAAAATGTTGGTAACACCTCACAGGATGCATTGAAGTGGCTCGCAAACAACCAAGATGACTGGCTGCTGTTTTATGACAATGCCGATGATCCCAAGATTGACTTGAACAGATTTATACCCCAGTGCAACCATGGGAATATTATCATCACAACCCGTAACCCAACCCTCCGTGGCTATGCTGGAGCACACTTTGCTGTGTCTGATATGGAGGAGACCGATGCTGTGGCATTGTTGCTCAAAAGTGCTGGCCAAGATATTTCATCAACTGGCGAGAGAATTGCAGCTGCGATTGTGAAGGTGAGTTGAGGTGCATTTCTAACCACTTCATTGAAGGTGATGTTTCAAAGGAATTGTGCTACCTTCCTCTTGCAATTGCACAGGCTGGAGCATTCATCTTACAATCTGGAGCCTTGGACAGTTATTTAGACATCTACATGAAGAATTGGGCCCAACTGCTGGGTGAAAAGCCAACTCAGAGCTATGACAACTATGCCTGGACAGTGTACACAACGTGGCAAATGAGCTTTGACAAGCTCAGTCCACCAGCTGCAATGTTCTTGCAGCTTTGTTCATTTCTCCATCGGGATGGAATTTCAGAGGAGATTTTCAGCAGAGCCAGCAGATACACATTCCAACTGGCCATTCCATCCAGAGAAGCACTGGAAAAACCACTGGAGTTCCTAGCACAGTTCACAGACCCTGCAGGTGAATGGGACACCCTTCGCTTCCTGAAAGTGATAAATGAAATCAAGGCCTATTCTCTAATGACCTTTGATCCAGAGAGAAAAATGTTTTCAATTCATCCATTGGTACATAGTTGGAGTCAAACAACAATCACAGACCAACAGTCATATCATTCCATCATGGCAGCTGTAATGGGCATGTCCATCTTGGGAATCCCCACTGAGCATCAACAACTTGCTTGTCTGAAATTAATATGCCATGTTGACTCCTTGAGGCATGGCAATCAGCAAGCAGTGGTGGATTTTGGTGCACAATACGGAATGATCTATTATCATGCAGGACGGTCTGAGGAAGCTAAGGAACTTGATCTCGCAGTGCTAGAGCGGCGAAAACATGTTCTTGGGGATGAACATCCAGACACTCTTGAAGCTATGGGGAATCTGGCATCAACGTATCACAGTCAAGGTGATTTCCACAAGGCAGAAGAGCTGAAAGTTGTAGTACTAGAGAAGCAGAAACAGGTTCTTGGTGATGACCATCCAGACACCCTTCGTACCATGGGGAATCTGGCATCAACATATAAGAAGTTAGGCAAGTTCCATAATGCAGAAAAGCTGGAAGTCAATGTGTTGGAGAAGCGAAAGCATGTTTTGGGTGATGACCATCCAGACACTCTGTGGGCGATGGGTACCCTAGCATCAACATATCACAGTCGAGGTGACCTCCACAGAGCACAAGAGCTTGAAGTTGTTGTGCTGGAGAAAAGAAAACAGGTTCTTGGGGATGACCATCCACACACTCTTCAAGCTATGGGTAATCGGGCATCAACATACTTCTGTCTAGGTGAATTCCAGCAGGCAGAGGAGCTTGAAGTTGCAGTGCTGGAGAAGCGAAAACAGGCTTTTGGTGATAACCATCCAGACACTCTTCGAGCTATGGGGAATCTAGCCACAACATACCACCATCAAGGAAAGTTCCAGAAGGCTGAAGAGCTTGGAGTTATATTGCTGGAGAAGCGAAAACAGGTTCTCAGTGATGACCATCCAGACACTCTGTGGACCATGGGTAGCCTAGCATTAACATATCGCAGTCAAGGTGACTTCCACAGGGCACACAAGCTTGAGGTTGTAATGCTGGCAAAGTGTAAACAGGTTCTTGGGCATGACCATCCAGACACTCTTCAAGCTATGATTAATCTGGCCACAACATACTACCATCTAGGAGAGTTCCAGAAGGCTAAAGAGCTCGGAGTTATATTGTTGGAGGAGCAAAAACATGTTCTTGGTGATGACCATTCAGACACTCTGTAGACCATGGGTAGCCTAGCATCAACATATCATAGTCTAAGCGACCTCAACAGGGCACAAAGCTTGAAGTTGTTGTCCTGGAAAAGCGAAAACAGGTTCTCAGTGATGGCCATCCAGACACTCTTCGAGCTATGTTGAATTTGGGATAGACCTACCTTGAACTCAGTCAATTCCGGAAGGCAGAAGAGCTTGAAGCTTCTATGCTAGAGATGGGGAAGAAGGCTCCAGGTATCTATCATTCTCACACCTTGCGGGTTATGTGGAATCTAACATCAACGTTCCACTGTCTCAGCAAACTGTCCTAAGAGAAGCTTGAGACACTTGTTTACAACTATGCGGAAGCATTGGAAGGTTCAGATGAGGAGGACGTGACTCTATTATAGTGTTTCCTATATATATGCTTTCCTATTGTACTACATATGTATCATGAATCAGGAATTTTTAGCTAGCAGCTGTAACATGATATCGAATAGATCAGTGCAGCATCTTGATCTGACCTGGTAAAGATACAATGGCTAAAGCTACAAGGAGTCAAATGAACAAGACAAATTTCAATGGCTGCTGAAGCAAGGTCATCTAACACCCAATGCATAGGGTCCTCCACTGTGCCGACCTGAACTAAAGTCAGCTGTGTAGGGTTTCAGAAATAATTGGGAGGAAATACTGGCAACTGAGCGTCATATTTATGGAGAGTGAGTGCGAGCTCGAGAAATCCTCCTTTTGGATCCCAGAGAGACTGATGGCAGGTGTGTCGGAAGTGAGTGAAACAGGTGAGCAAATCCTGTGACATTTCCTCGACTGGGCATTCCATCCTCTGCAACGGAACATTCATTGCAAACCTGCAGTCATAGATGCAGGCAAGCCCTTCAGAGAGAAGGGAGAAGATGGGGACGACACAATGGATCCCACCCGGGCCAAGACCAAAGACACGTTCAAATTCTTGGTCTACCTTGGCTGAGCCACCGTTCTCGGCATAGGTGATGTACACCGCAAGGTCTTTCACGCATTGAAGTGGTGTGAGAATATACTTGGCGATCTTCTCAAAGAAGATGTCTACTTCGAGATGACTGGCAGTGGCTGAGTCAACAAGGTCTGCGAGCAGAGGTTGAATTGAGTTGAACTCCTTGAAGTGTGGGAGCAGAGACATAGCAGGGATTGCAACTGCAACTTCATTTTTCTGGTCCAAATTACTGGACAACTTGCTGAAGTTGCAACTTCAAATCTGGGGCATCTTGAATTTACCATGTTTTTGGAAGGGCAACTTCGAGAGGATGCAGGTTGAGAATGTGTCATGTTCAACCAGATGCAACTTTCTCAAGTCGCAACCTCAGAAAGCCATTTCACTTTTTGCAGCAAGTTTTGTTTGGCCAAAACACACCTTTCGGGACAGCCTGTCGCAACTTATCCTGCACTTGGCCACAAGTTTGAACTTATTATATTAGGGTCAGTCAGAGTAAATAATTTAGGGCAGTTCTGGCAGTTGGCTTTGGATTATTTGACCATGGGATAACGGTATAATTCAAACCGTCTCCGATGGTGGTTCTGAGGTGATTCTGTATTTTAATTATGAAGAGGGAGAAATGGCTAGAGAGAATCAATTTAAATTCCTAGCTATTCTAGCGTAGCTGCTCTATTTTTTTTTGCTACAAAGGGCGCTGCCAATCAAAGGGAAAAATATAACCCTACTGCAGCATAGCCTTGTGCTGCTGCTTTCCTATTAAAGCAGCACTGCGCAGGCCTACTTTTTAAAAGTGCTGAGCTTGTTTTTCAGCAAGCCCCTTCCTTTCCGGCCTCCCCTTAAAGGGAGGCAGCACTATTGCCCCGGCATAGCCTGAGGTGCAGAACCACCTCTGGAGGAGGTTTTCCCAGACGGGTTTGAGACAATTGCGGTTTTCACATGGCTATTCACCATTTTTCATATGCAGAATCACTTTCAAAATCAGGTCAGTCAAAAAACAGTCGGTTCTTGCACGGTTCTGGAGAAAACTTTTTCCAAAACCGTTTCCAGAACTGACTACAAAACCGACCTCAAAATCTGCTACTCTGACTGACCCTATTCTGGCAGTGCAGCGTTGAAAAGAGGTGTGAACCAATCGAAGACTATGCAGCTAATCAAAGTCAACATCCCATAATTTTCTCCTGCAGCGCGTCTTCCATTCTTCTCTGACCTCAATGGCGCAATAAAGCCCAAATTCTACATAGGTGAACCAAGGTGTCTTGAACCTCAAGATTGCAATTTGGGCGGGCCCAGAGTTTGAGAAAGATCTAGAAATCATAGTGTCCCTGTGGATGTGCGGACGAAGCCCAGAGGTGGACATACATAGAGTATACACCGGACTACTCGAAGCCGCTGGGTATGGCTCCGTAAGCTACTAGTAGCCGACGTACCCCTCTCTCAGTATCTCCCTGCTTCTTTTGTACCGTAAGCGCGCGCGACGCATCCCGACCTAGAAATTATCCTATCCCTGGGCTTGAATGCTCATAATCTTACATTCAAACTCCGGCGGCTCTTCCTGTTACGCGCCCTAAATTTACTCTACATTGTCCTCCCGAATCATCAAATCACGGCCGCATTCGCTTAGTGCGCCCGCACCTGAGGATTTGAATCAAATGCAAATGATCATTCAGAATCCTTTTACCACACCGAATAAGCTTAGAAGAAGAACTACACCCATCCATTTGAATGAAACTTTGATAAAGCCTGCATTCCAGGACCAATGAATATTTACCGCCCACACTTGCCATAACTACCACGAAGAGTTCAAAAACCATCTCAGACGTGTCAGTCAAGTC
Organism: Mycena leptocephala; assembly: GCA_029378395.1. NCBI lineage: Eukaryota > Fungi > Basidiomycota > Agaricomycetes > Agaricales > Mycenaceae > Mycena > Mycena leptocephala. The sequence goes on from JARJLF010000936.1 coordinate 108,149, forward strand.
TTTAGATACTGTCTAAATTCCTTTTGCAGCTAGATAAAATCTCCAGCCTAGTGCATTCGAGCGCAACGTTGATCAGGCCTCCAAATTGGGACCAAAGAATATTACCGCCTCCAATTTGTCACAACTGTCTTGGTGGGTTCAAAGACATTCCAGGCAGGTTAATTAGGGGCTTTGATACTCTGAAAACAATTTTTGAAGCCAAAGAAGTCCTCGGCATGGTGCATTCGAACGCAACTTTGATCAGTCTTCCCAATGGGGACCGATGAATATTTACAACCCCCAATTTGCCACAGCTATCTTGGTGGGTTCAAGAAAGATTCAGGCAGGTTAATTAGAGTCTGTATATACTGTAGAAGTATATTTTTAAGCCAAATAAAATCTTCAGCACGGTGCATTCACAACTTTGATCAGACTTCAAACGAATGTTTACCGCCCTCAACTTGCCACAACTCTCTTTGTGGGTTCAAAGAATCTTTCAAGACGAGTCTGGGGGGTCTTAGTATACTTACTGCCACGATGGCCCAGAACCAGATAAAATTCCGAGCTCCAGAAAAGAAACTAATTCCCAACAAAACTTCAACATATGGGGCGGAATGAACGGATTCTATGACTCTGGATTTCGCTCATATAGACACACTGATACCACAGAGGGTTAGATATGACTACAAGGAAGCTTAAATTATTCGGACTCGATATTCTGTTCAAGTCTGAGTGCGTGAGCTATGCAACATGTTTGCACGCTAAAATTGATCTACTTCCAAATCAGGGAACTGTAGTGCAACTTGGCCCGCAACTGCTTTGCGGGCGGTGGTGATTCAAAAGAGAATCAGATCCACTCCTTTAGGGAATCTCACGCGCTCCTGATGAGATTCTGGGTCAGAAGAAAATCAACGGAGCAGTACCCATCGCAATTCCTGCGAGTGGACAAATCAAGTCCATGTGAAACACCAAAATGCCATAACCGCCGTTGGGGCCACAGGACCGGTTTATACTACCCTCTCAATAGTCTATCCCATATAGCTCCTCAACCTCTACTCCTCAACCCAATGGATCACACAAAGCTCATTGTGTGCCAGCTTTGATGAACTCTTGATGCCGCACAACAACTGGATCTTTACCAACAGCACTTTACCAACACTACTGTGGTGAGTGCAGAATCCACTTGTTATTAGTCCCGAGATACTAATGAGTTGGCCCAAGCAGCACAAGTGCCAAATAATCTGTACTGGGCTCTTTAGCAGTTACCTTTCGAAGTGCTTTATGGCCAAATCAAAGCAGGTGACAATACCGTGCTAGGTTCCTTCCTAATTCCCCAGTTCAAATTGGGTGTTAAATTTCGCGTATTCTGGATCGGTAATCCTGGTTTAATTGCCCATATATAATTCTCCAAGTACAGACGATTAAATTAGTGATAAAAGATGATGAACATCGGACGAGTGCAAGATTCTAATTTAATTATCGACAACAGGATGGTCATTGGCCCATGATTGAAGGAAGACTTGAGAGCACTGGCTCCCAGAGCGTCTGCTTGCTGGATTTTGGTCACTTCTGCAATCACCTCTGCATTCCGGTTGGGCCCATCACACCCGTAAATCGTGATGATGCGAGTCATGTTGATTGCTTCGTTGAGCGACGTGGTTGAAATGCCAAGGGCCCTTTCTATTGCTGTCTTGGAGATTATCTGAATTCGAAATGTGAGTCCTCAGGCTATAACCATGTAACATTATTCAACTCACAGTTGTAGATGATATTTCGGTGGGCCACGAGGGTTTCTGAAATGTCGATGTCACCTGGGCAGCAAACTTCCATGATTCAACTCGGTCAGGGTTCTGGAGCACCTTCCCTTCGGTTAGAATGAAATTTTGTATACCCTGGGTGCTTTTCAATCTTCTCCCGAAGCCAGGTAACTCCCGTGTCCACGGCTGTTTGTGGTTTGGCAACAAGAGCGCCCGAAGATGGACCACTGCTTTCAAGTACCGAAGGCAGGACAGGAGACGAAGTTCTGGGACGGTTATTCCGCACCTGAGCAAGATATCAGTACTGGATATTGGAGAAAGGTACGGAAGACTCACAGGGTCCATCCGGAGCTCTGGTTTGTTCCCATCGGGTATGATGATGTTAGACAAATTTTGGGGGAAGGTTTCGGTCTTGTCGTCAACGTGGAATGTAACGAAGTACTCGGTGTATTCTGGCTCCTCGGAATCGGGAACCCCAATTCTACCCGAGCCTTAAGATAATTAGCATCACATTTGAGCATAGTATTGTAAAAAAAATACCGTCAAGTTGTCCGATTGAGACCTGAAGTTCCTTGAATATTTCTATGCTACTGGCTCGCCATTCGTTATCGCGACAGTCTACATTGTCAACGAGATTAATATTGACACGTTGAATGACGTTAAATTCGTTGGATTCGGAACGCCGGTCTCGAATAACAAATCTCTTGGGATGTTTGCATCCTCAGAAAGATTGGGAGGCTCTAATCGAAGTGGATGAGTAAATTATATGGAAGTTACCTGTGAATTACCGGGAGTAGGACTGGTCTGCTGTTCCCCAGGCAGATTCGTAGTAAATCCAATCTGGGGGTCTAGAAGAACCTTCTGCATATCCGGGATATTAATTTTGCTGAGGTTCAAACCCTTGGTGAATTTCTCGGGCTGCCGTTCAATCATAACGATGTACGGATTACGCCGTGTCAAGCCAACGCTGTTTAGTTGGTCACTAGACTGATTAACATCAAGTAGTCGGCAGCAACTTACAAGTCAGATTTAACATAGGGCCTCTCAACCATCTTATGCCAATGAGGGGTGCAAGTGGGGGAAAAGACGAAGAGGCAGCGAGTAGGGAGCTCCTCAAACTACACCCTGAAAATATTTGATTCCGATATCAGTTCAAGTTCAATTGAAGAAACTTGCTACCAATTTAGAGTCGGGCCAAGACTAAGTCAAGACCTGGTCGGCGGTAAGCTGGTGAGTTCCAGGACCGTCGATAACCGCCGCGGCAGCCACCCCGCCTTCCGGAGATTCAAGGATTCAAATTTCAAAGCTCAAGGCGCCGAGGGCCCGGGGCCGAGCGTGTTGTGAGTCGCCGCCAGTGAGTCTCCGGGCCCAAACCACCAGCCCATCCACTGAATCCAACGCCCAAGACAATCAATGAATCCTTCAGTCGTAGTTTTCGTAGTCGTCCTGTAGGGTCCAGGTTAGAAAAGAAAGAAAAAAAGATCTCTAGAGATACCAATAAATTACGGCTTCACTGTGAAATAAATTATACGGCGACATGCGCCTATGGTAAAGACCCCGTAGCCAAATATATCAAGAACGACCGAGCGGCGAAATCTGCCGTCTACGGTCTTATCCAAGGTTCAGCAAATATCAGTTAGAAAAAAAGGGGAGCCAAAGCGTCCGGAAGCGAGACGAAGCCTGAGGTGAGAGGTATAAAAAAACTCCGTCCTCCCGACACGAAGTTGTTCATTCCCGCACCATGCGGACGCCGATGGCATTTTGCTGTCAGTCGACAGTCAATACCGTTTTTGAAGGACCCCAAGAACCCCAAGGACCAGAATGAAATCGGCCCAATATGATTATGATTATTCCAAGGGTAGGGCGAAATTCACAGTGAAAAGCAAGAATTAATGATATACACGGAGGCTGTCATTTAGCACCCGGCCAATCCTCCAATATATGTATAAGAAAATACATCTAAGAGGTGTCCGGGTCCGAGCGGGGATCCTCCTGCCCGTGCGCGTGCTCGATGTCACTGAGGGCTGAGGGGCGCGCATACAGTGGCGACGAAATATTCTGCACGCGGTCGTTTTGGCCCGTGATGGGATCAAATCACTTCAAATAAAATCGTACAACGAAATATGAGTGATTTCAAGTGTTTATGCACCATTTGATCCATACCTACTCTGTACCGTTGTCTCGTAATAAAATAAACAGTGGTTTTCTGAAAAATCAAGTCTGTGGATTTGAGAGATATCAAAAAATGGTATATGCTATCTCAAACCGCTTGTAAATGCGACCCTATCCATATGTTGGTTGACTCAAATTGATGGGGATTTGGGCTCAGGATTTCTGTTGCAAGTTGGCCATTTTCACTGAAATTTGCTCAAAATGGCACAAAAACACTGAAAATGACCAACTTGCAACGGATATTCTGAGCCCAAAACCCTATCAATTTGAGTCAACCAACATATGGATAGGGTCGCATTTACAAGCGGTTTGAGATAGCATATACCATTTTTTGATATCTCTCAAATCCACAGACTTGATTTTTCAGAAAACCACTGTTTATTTTATTACGAGACAACGGTACAGAGTAGGTATGGATCAAATGGTGCATAAACACTTGAAATCACTCATATTTCGTTGTACGATTTTATTTGAAGTGATTTGATCCCATCACGGGCCAAAACGACCGCGTGCAGAACATTTCGTCGCCACTGTATGTACGCCTCACATGCTCGGGTGAGCGACCCCGCGCGCATACATACGCCTCAGGGCTTGGCGAGCGAGCGGCGGTTGTCGTCCCATGCTTCGTCGACGTAGGTGGACGATTGGATGGCGGCGGGCGAATGCGAGGCCATGAGGATCCCCGCGTGGTCGAGACACCGAGGCCGCAGGGTGGGGAGAGCGTCGACGAGAGTCCCGAGGAAAAGCATGTCAGTATCAATAAGAAGGTTGGTAAGATAAAGGAGCGAAGGAGTGTATGAATGGGAAAGGGAAGTGTCGATGCGGAGCCCAAGGAAGGTGGAGGGAGCGGGCCGGCGACAAAGGGGCGCAGACACCCCGGATGGAAGGTACGTAGAGAAAAATAATGTCCATAGAGGATAATGTAATGCGGAAAAAAGAAAAAAAAGAAAGTAGAAAAGAAAGATAACTACCTACCTAATGACCCCCGCAGCGGAACTCGGCACGCAGGGGCGTAACCGTTTGAGTGTTACATCTGAAGGGCGAAGGTCACTATTGAGAAGAATGAAAGACACATCGACGACTTGTGCGCAACGAGAGCGCGGATCCCTTGTGTCCCCACAAATCACCCGCTAAGACGCGACGCGATGTTCCCGCATGCTACAGGGAGTGTTGGAGATCCAAGCTTGACCATATGGTTCACATGTGGTCACCATGGTATTTGTTATTGGTCCATGTGCTTCGCTATCTGTTGCCTGCCTCCACATGATTATTCAGGTTTCTATTTACATGTGATACTCCTCTTATCTTTTGGATATTCACCTACATATAAAGCTCGAGTACTTGTTGTAGTTACCCCACTGGTTTGTAACCTACTGCACTACCTTGCAATCATTATCTTGCTGGGAAGTCTTTGCCGGAGCCAAATTCTACAGGGAGACGGGACGGGCTGTGCTGGAGCTGCAGTGCTACCCCATCCGATCCTATCGCTCGTAGAACCGTGTCTAATCCACGGGCAGCGAAGGCCGGGGACGCAAGAGGGAGAGACCAGTCACTTATGATCAGGGAGTGACGTGGTCATTGCTCACGTGGCAAGATCAATTTCCGCGATCCTTGGAATTGCACCCTACCGCCGCTCTTGTGGCGCGGACGCACTCCAACCATGTCCTTGAGCCAGCGCCTCAAAATAGGCTTCAAAGAGATCGTGGGTGGAAAGAAAACATCTCCGCATCCATCTACTCCAGTTGAACCACCCTCTGCACTTTTACAAGCGGCAGTGTCTGCCCCTGTTCCAGCTACTCAGCCAGTGTCTGCACCTCCTTCCAAGAACCCTAACCCAACCACCAATACACCGCTAATCTCGCTCTTGTCTCCGTCCGCCAGCGACCCGCCCGCAGTTACTACCAAATCTACCAAGACGAAGGACACTATAGTCGACAACGTCGCGCTTGCGGTTGATGTCGTTGCAGACCTTTCAGGCTTCATTGAATCAGTTCCTTTCCTCGAGCCTGTGGCTCGTTTTCTGTCCCGAATTATCACAGTATATAAGGTAGGTCACATAAAATTGGGTGCTTTCATGTATATATCATCCTGCAGAAAGTGAAAGCTACGGATGAAAAACGAGACGCTCTGCTCACCCGCATAATGGATATTACCCGCGACCTTCATGCGACTGTCTTGAGGATGGAAACAACAGGACATGTCGACCTTCTTACGCGGCTCAAATCAGACCTGGAAACATATGCGACGTCTGTTTATTCTTTCCATGGCTGTATGTCGGATCTCATTCGATAACCTATCCAGCTCACTTGCCAAGGCTTCCGAGTTCATTGTGAAGTACGATCAGCTCGGGGCTCTTCATCGTGGTCTGGCTCGCAACCAGCTTGAAGGCGAATTGAGTACCTTGCAGCAAGACCTTGATTCATTCGGAGCCAGGTTTAGGGTGCGCACTATGAGAAACATGGTTTTTCCTCTTCTCTGATGGCTTTTTTGTTTAGACAAACCGTTTAGTGGATCTTGCGATTCAGCAGAACAAGTCCGCGAGCATCCTAAACAAGCTTGATGACACTGTGTCAGTCGTGTTTTTACTCATTTCGACGATCCCGCCAGCTTACCGGGATATAGTACTGCCAAGAAATTCGAAGATTGGTTGCGGTCACCTCCTGACATGGCGCAAAAACAGCATGATACTCAAAGCCTTCGCAAAAAGGGCACCGGGGCCTGGTTTCTCGAGGGTGACGAATTCATATATTGGCAGGATCATCCGGGATTGTTATGGGTCCAGGGCATCTGTAAGTGACCTAGTCCCGGTCATGGTGGAAGATTTACTTATTTGAACACAGCGGGTACCGGAAAGAGTGTGCTCAGGTGAAGTGTCTGCCATTGTCGTTTGACTGCTGCTAACAATAATAAATGAATAGTTCCGCTGTCATCCACACACTTCTTTACGACCAAGGATTCTCCAAAGACTCCGGCAACTCTGCCGCTGTTGCCTTCTTCTACTTCGACTTCAAGGACAAGGAGGGCTACGCTGTGGAACGTGGGCTTCAGCGCATCATCCTCCAGCTTTCCACTTGGTCTCCCTATCGTTACAGGGCTCTCGAAGCGCAGTACAAGTTGTCTAATGGGCAGACCTTGCCTACCTATGAAGATCTCCAGCGCATCCTCAAAGAGTTGCTCCCAGAGGTGGGGCGTACCTATATTATTTTTGATGCTCTCGACGAGTGCGAGAAGACCGAGCAGGAGCAACTCGTGGACCTCATTTTGAGGCTCCAGAAGTGGACCATAAGCCCACTCCATCTTCTATTCACCAGCCAGCCTCGGACCATCTTCTCAGATGGCTTCAAAGATGTGATTTGTGTCCATCTGCAATCAGCGGTCACAGATACAGATATCAAACTGTTCGTTGAGAGTGAAGTTCGAAAAATGAAAACTTGGGCTTCTCGCGTCAACGAAATTGTTGATCGGGTTGTTCGCAAGAGCAGCGGAATGTGGTCTTCTCATAACTGGTTGATATATTTTTCTCATGAGCATTACCAGGTTCCGCCTAGCCACGTGTCTCCTCTTTGAACTCTCTCGCTGCAAACGAAAGAATGAGCTCGACAAGGCACTTGACAATCTCCCCAATGATCTGTCTGGAATTTATGGCGCTTCCTCCGGAGAATTCGCGACGAGGACTTTGTCTACGTAGCAGGAATTCTCCGGTGGCTCCTGTTCAATAACGGCCCACCTTACGATCCAGTCAATACTGTCACTAAATTTGTCGACGCTATTGCTTTCAACTTTTCCGATCCAGCTCATTACATTTATGACCCAAGTCTGCGTGACGACCACACCAATTCCATTTCAGATTGGTTAGAGCCCCTGGTTACTAAGGTCAATTGGCAGGGAGAACAACACCTTGTACTGGCCCATTCCTCGGTCCGGGACTACATACTGTCGGAGCAATTCAGGAAGGAATTTGAATGCGACATCAGGTCGGGCTCCTCCCACACCTTCATTGCGCAGTCGTGTCTAGGCTATCTTCTACACTTTGCCGACCATCCCTCGACCAGTCCACATTGCCGGACTATCCATTGGCAAGGTATGCAGCAAATCATTGGTGTTACCACCTGCTGCGTTCCCATGATCGGCTGCTCCTCAACACGGATGCCATGCGACTTCTTGAAAGAGGGAGCAAACAATATACTGTGTTGAACAACTGCGGTGTGGATACTTCTCAACCTGGACCATATGACGCTACCATCCCTGTTTTTGTGCTTGGAAGAAGGCTACATAGAGGGCGCGCAGGCCTTCATTGCACAGGGGGTCGATGTCAATACACAGCATCGAGAAAGAGTGCATTGGGTATCGCCGCGCATCTCGGCCACACGAGATCATACGTCTGCTCCT
>JARJLF010000937.1:0-116371 GCA_029378395.1 Mycena leptocephala
AAATTCGAGATCGGAGAGCGCGGGGTCGATGGGTCGGGGGACAGAGGAGAGGCCGTCCACTAAGACGGCGTTGTCGGCCTGCGCACGGGCCAGGAGGGCAGAGGTGAGGTTGACGAGGAGACTGGCGCGAAGGCGTATTGTAGTTGTGGGCGGAGACAAAGACATACTAATATTTGATCCCATCATGGCAGCATCGATTAAGACAGATAAGCCTCGCACGGTTCAATTGAACGGTGGGCGTTCACGATGGGGATTCGTACTGCAGAATTCCTCCTGATTTTGGTCGAATTCTGTGACGAGTCGGTGGTCTCGACGAGTCTCGACGTTGATTTGATACTACATTTCAATCACGACTCCGTAAATTCGGACCGTTTGCCGTGAAAGGATGCTACCACATCTCTACTTTCTGCACCGAATCAATGGGAAAAAAATTGAGATACGCCCATGAGACTTCCTCGAAAGGTGTGCTGGTGCAGATGAATTCCGGGCCGGCCGGAAGCTACCCCCCAATTCGCAAAAAAAAAAAAAGTCCTGGAGACGCGGGGGCCGGTATACATGTACATACAGCGTGGAGCGTACCGAACTGAGGCTTGATATAAAGTCCGAAGGGAATTTCTTCAAGACAGCCAGTTAAATACTCGTACCCCGGGTTGTATTTTTTTATTTAAAAAAAAACCCAACACGACACGACTTTGGTGTGCCAGCTGCACCTGGAATGGGAGATTCAGAGGTGTGATTTGGTAGCGAAGTTTGGTCTTGCTGAATGAGTTCAAGTTGAGACTATCCTACTAGTAGTATAGCCAGTTGGAGATCAGTTTCAAAGTTGTCGCCCACTGCAAATGTCATTCAAGCCAAGCTAACACGCGTGGGAGGAATATCTCTATGAGAAGCCCATGGTCATAGATATTACATCCTCGAAAAATGGGTGGATACAGGGGAGTGCGTTGATTCCAAGTATACGTACTAATACCAGCCCTAGTCCTCCCGCTTGGTTTGGTTTGTCGAATTGGTGAATAATATATATATAAACAGCCAGGCTTCAGCTGCAGTCGCTAACACCTAGCGCACTCAATAGCAGTGGGAGCACGCGAATTCCCGTGGGTCTTGCGCGTCTCCTCCGCTGGGTACGTAGGAGGCACGCCTGCCTGCGCTGATTGGCGCGACACCGGCGAAGAAGCAGCAAGAGCGTCAGGGGTGTACATGTCTCATCCTCGGACTGAACAGGGAAAAATAAAAAAGGAGCCACGGATGGATGGAGGTGCATGGACGGGTGAACAATCAAGGAAGTGGCACGGACCTACCTTTGATTACTACTTCAAATATTGAAATGGTGATAGTGCGTCTGGCTTCGACGGCCGATAGATACGCTAAACGTAATGATCAAGAAAAAAAAAAAAAAAAAAGTCAGAATCAGAGTGGAGAGAAATAACGTAGACACGAGTCTGTCGTACTCAGTATATATATATTCAGAAGTTTGATATGGGAGATGGAAGAAGAGGGAGGCTGGTGCGTGCTTAACTTTCCACGTCCCGCCCGCTTGAGCTAGTACTTGTAGGATGTTCGACTTGCATCACGCTTCACTTCACAGTTGTTCCAGACTCCAGTTGAATTCGCAGCCCGCCGTGGATTCGCCGCGTCGCGTCCTCAGGTCCTTCAACTTAAAGTTCTATTTACCGTGATACAAGTCGGAGGCTATGCAGAGAGCCGAGTGAGTGCGTGGTTTTACCGGTGTCCTGCTCGCCGAATGAAGGATGAGCGAGTACCTGAAAAATTACCTTTAAACTCCGGCTCGTTCTGCATACATATTAAATTGCGCTTGAACGACGCGGACCGCGGTATTGCTGCAGAATCCACTGCAGCAATTCGAACTCCATTGAAGAATGGGAAAGTCTCGAAGAAGTTGCTGCAGGGAAAACCGTTCGAGATCATGAACACTGCATAGGTGCATAGGGAGTGTTGTAAGTGTCCAATATCCGGAGTCCGGTCATGGGCTGGGCATGACCAGGAAATTACGGGCTATGCGAGTCTGCATCTCGACGGTCGTGGTTCGGCGAGTGCGAGAAATTAGAATCCCATTGAGTTGATACAAGACATGCTGGAGATAAACAAATATATTAAACCTATAATAAATTAGTAGGTGAATATAATAGTTAGTAGCAGAAGTTCAAGGCTGTCAAGCCCGTTACCGCCCGCTGAGACAACTCGTCCGACGTATAACCCGTCAATATTGACATGAACGCGAAGTCCATTGATTCAAGCAGTTGTCCGTTAGTAATACACGTACAAAAGACATAAGTGTCAGTGGATATTCGAACGATGCCAGAATGAAATTTAAAATGGCGGCAAACCGGTACGCAATGATGATGCATGAGGAAGTGAATGCAGGAATGTTGGCCAAGACCTCTAGGTAGAACCCAAGGGGAAAGTCTTAGGTCTGCGAATAAGGATGTTGGCCGAAGAGCGAGGAAAGAAACGGCAGATCTGCCAAGAAGAATGTTAGATAGAGCCGTTCGGCACGATAGCAATTCAGCATTCAACACGTACGAAGATTTGGATCTCGCCGAGTCGGACAGAATGATGTCGAAGTGACGTCCGGCGAGTACCAAGATCAGCATTCTAGAGAAAACGTTGACCACTCAGCCGACCGATGCTGCAGCAGCAAGAACAGATGGGTCTGCATGTAAATCATCGGGGACTGACGGATCCATGGGCAATAAGACGACGTACCGAGAAATGACCAGTTCGATTGAAATATCCTTTGCTGGGTTCCTCCAGCTACACTGTGGGATACAGAATACCGTCGTAATAGCCCGCAAGGCCGCCCAGCTCGAAAAATGGAGTCAAATGATGATAGAAAAATTCGGGAGGAGGCACGCACTGATCATTTGTCCGCCGGTGATTGAATGGACTGCGCGAAGTCTTTGCCAACAACGACCAGATGTTGGTTGGTTGGCCGGCATACATGGCAGAGGTAGATTGTCTTCGGAAATGGGACCGAACTCCTGTAACAATTGAACGTTGGCCCACGACTTGGAGAAGAGGGCAGTAGCAGATCAAGGCAAGTGGACTGACTATACGGCCATTGAAAACAGAGCCGAGATGACACAATGCTGTTCAGAGTCCCAAAGCCAACCCGAAGCTCAACGTGGAATCCAATATGATCCAAGACGTGGTAGTTATACGGAAGCGCTGACACCATAGATGTTGAATTTTTTAACAAATTGAGGTCCACATATCAACATTGAGGTCTTCGATTTGTTCTGCTTGAAAAAGTTTCCAGTCCTTGTTCGTCCAGAGAGCAGGTACGGCCGGTAGGTTTGAGAGCTTTGAGGAGCCATTAAGATATTCTTGCTCCTTGAATTTTTGCGACGCAGACATTTTGTGGGCTTGACCCAAGCAGAAACAGCGGTAACCGACATATTAGAGGCAAAAAGAAGGTTGCGGGAGGGCGAGATGATGGGGGAAGGGAGGCAAGAGTGCTTCGCAAGGGCCGTCCCTTTTCAATGGACTTTGAGCGCGGGAAATAAAGTCGCATGACTGCTCGGACCGAACGGCACGGAGATAGCCAGAGCACAGTCCGAGAAAAATGGCGGTTGGAGTACTCGTTCGAGAGACAGTGGGAAAAAGAAGTAGAGTGCAAACAGGACCAATCTGATACGAGGGATCTGCTTAATACATGAGGTATCCAAGCCGACGGCGCCAATCTGTCATCTCATACTTTCCACAGCTTCTCGTCCCTCTCCTTCTCCTCCGATGCCCCCTCCGCCCAGCGTACGCAGTACGCATAGCTGGTGGTCCGACAGTAACTCTATCGGTGCCACACTCGATCTCCACGCCGTTTCGAAGCCATTAATGGGCCTGCTCTATCATCGGCAGGCACGGAACTTCATTAGAGAGAACACCGGAATACCCCTCTCAAATGCGAATGTCGATATCTTCTTAAGCTATCTGGCGTACATTCACACTTGCAATCTGCGTCTCACAAAGCTGATGCATGCTACAGATTCAAATATACATCTTCGGCGACGAAGAGGATGGTACTGCGCCATCTATCTGAGCGAGCAGCTTCAGAAAAAGATGCGCAGACGCTCGTCAAATCGAACCTAGTCCAATCAGATCTGCTTTTAGAGCTCCTGAACTCACCGGACGAAGAAACGAGTAACGGAGCTTGCTGGATCATTGATCAGTTAAAATTGCACGATCCAACAGCTCTGGAAATACGGCGCATAAATCCGCGGCGGCTAGCATTGAAGGAGCGGCTCACAGTGAAGGAAGCCCGCGCCGAGAAGGCGCGCAGCGACACCATCGACCGCCACCTCCGCAAGGATGGAAAGCGCTACCAGAAGGAGGCCCATATCCTCGTCCTGGGCACAAACGAGTCGGGCAAGAGCACGATCGTCAATCAGATGAAGATCGTACATTGCGGGGGCTATGACGAGGGCGAGCGCGCCATGTACCGGATGGCGATATATAAGAATGTGCTGGATTGCGTGGGGACGCTCGCAAGGGTTGTGCGGAGGGTGGGGGTGGGCTTGCTGCCGGAGAAGGTGTGGGAGCATGCGGGGGTGCTCCTCAGGGCATTCCCCGTGCCGAGTGGGGATGATGCGGAGAGCAACGCGAAGACGGAGATGGAGAGCGTGGAGAGTGGGAACTGGATTACTGCGATCGATTGTGTCGGTGTGGGCGCCGACCCAGTGCCGTTCACGGATGCGGAGAGCAACACGGAGACGGAGATGGAGAGCGTGGAGAGTAGGAGCTGGATTACTGCGATCGATTCTGTCGATGTGGGCGCCGACCCGGTGCCGTTCACGGATGTGGATGGCAAGAGCAACGTGGAGATGGAGACGGAGAGCATGGAGAGTGGGAGCTGGATTACCGCGTTCGATTCGGTCGATGAGGGTGTCAACCGGATGCCGTTTACACGGACAGACAGCGACGGCGAGTACCACGGGAGCATGCCGTTAGGGCGCGTGAGCAGCAAGTGCCCCGGGACGTTGGACGTCCTCGCGCAGACGCATGCGATGCTGACCCCTGTGCTCGTGGACGCCGTCTGGTACATCTGGCGCACACACGCGGTGGACGAGCACCTAATCAAGTTTTCTCGCATGGATAATGCGGGGTAGTAAGTGGTGTCCCCTCTCTCTCCCCTTTACATACTGATGAGACGTGGGTGCAGCTTCTTCTCCTCGATCCACCGCATCGCCAACCCGGCGTACGTCCCCAGCGAAGAGGACATACTGCATGCAAGAACCGAGACATACACGATCATGGAGACGCGGTTTTGTATGAGCGATCTTTCGTGAGTAGTCGTCATCATTCGTTCTCGTCCATCCTCGTGGCTTCGATCCTCCGCCCTTCCTGCTTTCGTGCGCGGGCATCTGCTGCTGGCTATCCTCCGCTCCTACTTGACCGCTAACCGCCTTGCCGCAGGATCCACTTGTTCGACGTGAGCGGGCAGCGCTCCGAGCGCAAGAAGTGGATTCATTGTTTTGAAAGGTGCATCCCTATACCCTTTCCTTCTACCGTCTACTCTTTTTTTGCTTTTGGTGCGGCGTGGTGTGCATTGCAAAGCAGCGTCTCCGTCACCTGGTCGGAGGACCGGTGCCGACGAAGGCACGTAAGAAGTCGTGTGTCGGCGCACTGGCGTGTTACTACGCCGCTCCGCGTGTCCCTGTGTCATGTCGGTCGATCGGTGAGCGAGCGTGTCGTTACCATGCTTCGTGTAGATGTGTATGGACTGTGGCGACGTCTGTAGTGCTAGGCGCGACGCTGCGGGGACGCTGCATGACGAACAGACGCAGGAGGAGGCGGATGCAGACGGTGCAGGGTGTGTGCATCGTCCTGTACAGCCGCGATCTGGTTGAGCCCTTCTTTCCTGAGGACCGACGGCACTTTTTCTCGGTGTCGGGCTCTGTGTCTGCTCCTTGTGCCCGTGTTTGCCTTGCGCGGGTGGGTACACGACGTCCCTGTCGCTCCGTGGTTTGAAGTCGTGGGATACATGATGCGTGGCCGGGTGCTCGGGCTTGCATTTGATGGGATCGTCCCCACACATGGTTGGATGCATCCACAATGGCCTACTTCTTTCAGGCGCGGCCACGCGCGGAAACTCTCGTTCCGGATTTCCTTGTCGGGAATCCTCACCCCTCTTCCGATCCCATTACTCGTTGCTTCCTCCTTGTCCTCCGTGCATCTATCTCCAGATAAACGGTATGCTGACCATCTCCTGCATGTACAGCGTAACGAGCATCATCTTCTGCACGGCACTGAGCGATTATGACCAAGTGTTGGAGGAAGAGAGGAGGGTGGTAAGTCACCGTGATCTTATTCGAGGTCGCTGCTTTGGAGCGGAGTGACGGGTGGCCAGAGAAAGGGCGGAGAAGGGAGGGTACTGGATATGTCCCCTTCGTGCGTCGAAGCTCGGGTGGCAGGGGCGGCGTTCTTATCAGAAGTCCACCCCGCTTCCAGTTTTGTCTACCCTCCCCGCTGCCGTCTGCGGAGTCAGCTACTATCGCCCGTTCACCGCCCTTCCCATTGTCCTTCCTTCCTTCCTACTTGCCGTTGCTGATCATCCTGCAGAACCGCATGCGCGAGTCGCTCTACCTCTTCGAGTCCATTATCAACTCGCGCTGGTTTAGCCGCACGAGCGTGATTTTGTTCTTGACTAAGATTGACGTGTTTAAGAAGAAGTTGCCCAGGGTGTGTCGTGTCGCCCTGTGCTCCTCTGCTCTTTCTTCCCTTTTCTTCTGCCACTCCACCCGGTCCATGATCTCGCTGACGCTCCGTCCTCGCAGATCCCCCTCGGGCGTTACTTCCCCGAGTACGCGGGCGGAAACGACCTGCAGAAGGCAGCAAAGTATATCCTGTGGAAGTTTATGCAGGAGAATAGGGCAAAGCTGACAGTGTATCCGCAGTGAGTGCCGCCCGCATCACCACGTGCAGAGATACAAGTCAGCTTACCGCCCGACAGCGTGATGCAGGCGACTAAGACTCATACGAAGAGCCTCGGCCTGGTTTACGCTGCTGTGCAGGAGACGATACGTTGGAATGCACTGAAGGACATCCGCTGGTTTACGCTACTGTGAAGGAGAAGATACAGTGGAAAATATTGTGGATCGGGCATTCCATCCCTGTGCGCCATGATGCTATTCACAGGCTTGATATTTCGGGTGCAACCTCAACTGCTGTGCAAACATGCATTGATCTCATGCAATTTCATGTTGCTGTCAAATTTCTTGAGCAAGGCCTTGCCACTATTTTTCAACAAATGCTCTAACTGAAGACAGATGTTCATGCACTCCCACCTGATCAGGCTCAGAAGTTCTTAGAACTATCCTCAAAACTTTACAGTGGAACATTCACTGACTCTCCAATCACCATTGTTGAAGACAGAAAGATATTGCTGGATGACATTCGCAAACAACCAGGCTTTGAATATTTCCTTCTTCCGAAATCCTACAATGTTCTTTGTTATGCGGCACAAGGAGAACCTGTCATAATCCTGACCAGTCACAAAGCTCATTGTGATGCAATAATCCTCTGCAATCCAACTTCAGACCCAGTCCATGTTCCACTCCCAACTGTCACACTAGACCTGCTCAAATCACAATGAGACATGCTGACATCCTTGCTTCGTTACTGCAATCTTCGAAACCGAGGCCAGTCATCAGCATCCCGAGTCTTTGCTGGACGTGAACACTTCAGACACCAACCAACTGAGGAATGTTTCAAAGATCTGTTGAACTGGCTCTGGATTCATGTCACAGGCCCAGTCTATACAGTTTTAAAATCAGTCAGTGAAAATATGTGGTTCCTTCTTTCGCAACTAATCTTGTTCTTTAGCAGGGTATTTCAAATGGTAGCCTCTGGTGGCTGCCAACAGGTGCATTTGCAGGACTGCCGTTACATGCAAGCCCACCTACAGATGAATTCATCCATTCATACACAGCTACCCTGGGATCTCTCCTTGATGCATATGCTAAAAAACCATCCAGTACTGCACCCAAATTGGCAGTTGTTGGAGTTACACACACAGATTCTAACAGAAGTAATTCCCTCAAGAGTGTAGCGCCAGAAGTTAACAAAATCGTCTCCATTGCCAAAGACTACAATGTCCACTACTTTCTGGGAGATCACGCAACAGTAGATGCTGTGAAATTGCAACTCCAGAATTGCTCCTGGATTCATTTGGCTTGCCATGGATATCAAAATCCTGAGTTCCCCACACAAAGCCATCTCCAGCTTTATGGAGGCAAGTTGGAGTTGGACACAATTCTTCGCATGCCTCTGCCCAATGCGCAGTTTGTCTTTCTCGCTGCATGTCAGACAGCTATGGGCGATGACAAACTGGTGAATGAATCGTTTCATCTGGGTGGTGGATTCATTACTGCAGGGTTCCAAAGCACAATTGGAACAATGTGGGCCATGAATGACAGTGATGGCCCGACCGTTGCAGAGATTGTATACTCACATCTGTCTCGTGAGGGCCAACAGCCCACACACACTGATACAGCAGAGGCTTTACAGCTTGCAGTTAAAGAGCTGAAGAGCAGAGAAGTTCCTTACGAACGATGGGTGCCATTCATTCACATTTGAATCTGATATCAATATACTATAATTAGTTTTTCTGTGAACTTCTCAGCTGTCCACTCATGGAATATCTATTCATTTTGTAGTAAGTTGATGTCAGCAATTTCACGCAAGTCGAACTTGAACCATGGATTCCACTTGAGGATGAGTATTTTTTGAAACCTGCCTCGAATTTTCCCCCACTTAACTAGTGTATGCATTTCCGTTTTCTTGAAATTCCACTCCTCGGGACCAGCGAGGGAGAGGGAGTCAACTATTTCAGGAGGAGGAGGAGGAGGAGGATGTATTACTGCGGAGGTCCCTATAAGGAACAAGCAGGTACTGTACCTACGTACAACACGTCCATTGATTGTACGCTACAGTCATCAACGGCCCAGTCGCTGAGGAAGCATAAGCACAAGTGTGCACCTAAACACCGCACGAAAAAGCTTGGAAGACGGGCGTGGCCTGTACCATCCAGGAGTCCTGAAGAGCGGGAGAAACTAGTAGCAGAGCATATCTTAAAGAGGCCGAGGGAGATGCAGGACACGTGTGCAGTGAGTGAGTTCGCAGTTTTGCAGGGTGAAGTGCGCAGATCTCATCCCCATGGGCCACCAGATACTTATATCGACATGATCGCCTCCCAATACGAGCAGGATAGCGAAGAAGCTCGATGCAGCTTGCCCAGATTGTGGTCCCGAGTATCAGGCAGGTCCAATAGCCCCGTACTTAGCACGGGCATTTGACCAATTTCCATAAGAGGACAGTAAGCATTGGGTGCGGACTGAGTCTCAAGTGGTGGACTATGTTTCGGGAGTAAATCCAGTACAGCTGCTGGCCTTCGCAAACAGGCAGATCACCAATTCTATGGTTCAGGACATATTTATGCGCTGCTGGCATTCCTCGTTATGGACGCTATGCTGCCATTGGGCCTTGCGAATTTAATGAGTGGATTCCGGAGGAGGAGGAGGAGGAGGAGGATGTATTACTGGTTATGTCGAACCAAATCCCACAAATACGTAGTTAGGATTTGCCTGCGTATTGGATGAAAATAGTTCGCGGTCGGCGAGAGTGGAGGTTGAGCTCGAAGTCGAAGTTGAATACCGAGACAAATGCACATCCTAGTGTTTGAGCCTGTTAGTACAACTAAAGAGAGCAGTAAAGACTCAGTACTTGAATAAGATGAGCTATGGGTTATATTCTCACTGCGGGCAAGAGCCGTGGGCGTGGATTCAAGGCGTTTGAAGGGCGTGTGACCGACATTTGCCATGGCGTTTGCCACGGCGTTGGCACGGCGTTACCCAAACCATCACTTCCCTTTGTATCCATCTACCACGGATCAATCATTCCGGTCTCACGGGGCTATCACGGGCAAATTTCGGCAGATGTTTTGAATGGATTATCGAGGCTGTGGGACAGATGCCGACAAGGTAATTCTTTGATTGAGGATGAATAGATAGACAGATGCCGGCCTACGAATGGATTGATTAATGTCTGTGCAAGATAAAGGCCATGGAAGACACTGATGTGAATCGCATTCCCTCTTACTTGCTCTATGGGCAAGAAGGTTGTCTGCGTCTGCCCAGAGTGCATCCAGCACCGGGTTTTGGTCAATGGTGAACGAGTCCAGGGCAAAAAGTCACTCCGCAGCGCCGGCGGCTCCACGAAATTGCGGCAGCTGCTAAACGCTCACCAGATTATGCCAAAGCCACTAATTCTCATCCTGTTGGTGTTGAAGAGCTTTTCGATGAAGAAGAGGATGACAAGGGTCAATCAGGCGGCTCTCCGAGTACGCAACAGTCTCCTAACTGATTTTTCTACTGAATGAACAACACCCAGGCATTGCTTTCAACGACGCTTTGATTATCCAGCTGTGTTCAGCTTTATTGGTCTGGCTGAATCTGAAGGCCGGGATCAGCCGTGAAACTGCAAACACTATTCTGAGGTCTCTTCAATTTATCCTTACCACTACTTTGGAGCTGCTGCAGGTAGCCTTGACTGCACAGGGAATCCCTGTTCAGGTTCCAAAAGTCAAGATTCCTAGGGACCTCCGAAGCATCTATAGCAACTACACTAGCGAGCCTGAGATTGTGCGAACACCCTGTTGTCCCAAGTGCTATACCTTATACCCATCACTGGAAACAATGCCGGAGAGATGTACAGCAAAGGTTTCTAGAAAATCACGCATCAGCTGCAAGGCTGAACTTTGGCGCACACAGCATCTGGGAAAGGGACCAAAACGTGTTCCTAAAACAACGTTCAGTACACAGAAATTTGAACCTTGGCTCAAATGGTTTCTCTCTTGGAAATCTATTGAGGACCATCTAGCCAACTCATATCACAGACCTGCTGCTGCAGATGGAGAAGAGATGGCAGATCTTCAGGACAGTCCACGGTGGAAGGAGTTAAAGAACTTGGGAGACAGATACAACCTGGTCTTTGGATTGTACATTGATTGGTTTAACCCACGGTCAAACAAACTAGCTGGTACGTATTGAAAAGCTGATTTTGTTTGACACTGACACATCTAGATGTTTAGGCAAACAAGTCTCCACTGGCACAGTTCTCCTTTATTGCCTAAATCTGCCTCCTGAAGTCCGCTATCTGCCCGAAAATGTTTTCATTGTGGGTCTAACCCCATCACCGAGCAAACCCACTGCTACAACACTGATACCTCTACTTGATCCACTCATGAAGACGATTCTCTCATATGATTTCCCGGGAAAAATTCTGAGCACATACTACCATCCTGAAGGTGTAAACGTGACAGCACGAATTGTTCCCCTTGTAGCAGATCTTCCAGCATCCAGAGAAGCAGGTGGATTTCTTTCATACAAAGCAACAATGTTTTGTTCCTTCTGTCTTCTCAAAAATGATGAGAAGGGCCGATTGGACTACTGGAATTGGCCAAAGCGAGTAGGCGCCACTGTGCTTAAACAGGGAAAAGCTTGGTTCAGACAGACAACAAAGGGAAAGAGAGTTGTCCTAGAGAGAAAAACTGGTGTTCGAGGATGCTCTCTACACCTCCTCTACTACCGTGATCCAGTGAATGACACCATATTGGGTTGGATGCACAATTGGCTTCTAGGTGTGCTTGAACACCAGCTGCGTGTACTTTGGGGAATAGGCCGTGATGCTCGGCGTTCAAAAGCTTTGGCAGAACTTGATAAAGACGAGGAAGACCTTTGGACGGACGATGATATATCCGAAGCTGGGGGGGAGGCAGATGCACAAGAAGTACTTGCTGATGAAGCAAATTATAATCCTGATGAGTTTGCCAAGTGGAGGCAGCAATATCTCCAGGATACACAATCTGAGGATGAAAATGTGGATGAGGATGAAGATGACGAAAAGACTCCAACAGGTACACCGGCAGCAGATATCGATGAACCAATGGATGGGTCAACAACACCTGTTCCAGAGTCAATTGCTCCAGAGGACTCGGATGATGACAATGAAGTCAACAGTGATGATGAATTTGCAGATATTGCAGTCCGAGGGTCATGGAAGTTCAGCAAGGAAAATTTGGAGATTATTCGGAGCTGTATCAGAGAGGTCTCCCTCCCCACACATGTGTCTCGTCCACCAGGGAATCTTGGTGAACCAAAGCACGGGAAATTGAAAGCAGAGCAGTATCTAACTCTGTTTTCACTCATCTTTCCTCTGGTTTTGCCAGAGTTGGAGATTGATGATGATCCAGCTCGCCACGAAGCCATGCTGGAGAGTTTCTGTCGTCTGATTGGCTCTACAAACATTGTTTCATCATTCAAAACCTCAAATTCAGCAGCAGATTTATTCATGGACTACTACTCCAACTACTTCTCTTCTATTCAGACACTCTTCCCAGACGTCGATGTTCTCCCAACCCATCACAATGCGATGCACATCCCAGATATTCTCAAAAATTGGGGACCTCTAGCAAGCCAAAACGAGTTTATGGGAGAACGTGTCAATGGCATGTTGCAGAAAATCAAGACCAATGAACACTTTTGTAAGTTTTGACAAAATTTTGCCAAGTATCTGAGTCACAACATTCAGATGATATGGACTATACCAGGCTCAGAGATTTTGCTCGTCTTGGCCGGTTGCTTGCAAGGAAGCATGACAAGCACCTTCAGGACGGCGATAATGCAGCATTGCAAGGCCTTGACAATATCCTAGATCCCATAGATTCCAAGACACTCAAAATACCTACCGAGCTGGATGCAGAAAAGTTAGCTAAATTCCTGGCAAAGAAAAGCCGCAACATTCCAATGCCACTGTATACCTTGATTCTTGAGTATCTGACTTCCGTCGGAGAGCACAAGCTCAATTTCTATGGTACTCGCAACAGGGCAGGGACATTAACTCTTCCAGATCCAGAACGTAGGTCTATGATACTCCCGCCTCGAGGCAAACGATGCCAAAATTTCTACGTGGACGGCCGGACATACAGCTGCTCATCCTCGCATGCAGCAGCAGCCTTTGTCCGATTCTACGAGCCTGGGACAGAGCCAAAACAGACTGCTACCGGAGTTATCACCGTGGTCCTGCAGATTCCACTTGATGATACTCTCAGAACTTTTGTGGTTGTTCGCAAACATCACCCTCTGCCAATCCAGTTCTATACAGATCATCCAGAATTAATGACTGCAGTTGTGGATTTGGAGCCGGAGCGCAATGGGATGGTAATTGAGCCCCGGCATGTCATCACACATTTGACCACCTGGGAACAATCTGCAGACGTCTATAAAACCAAGAAACCTGTTCTTAAAGTCTGTTGGGCAATGAATCGAGGCCGTCGATAAATATCCTGCACTATATTATTATCTCCTCGTCATTTTGTCTCTCTTGTCTCTAGCCGTTTTCTCTGCCTCTTTCTGTACTAAATCAAACATGTTGGACAATGTATGTATGAATCACAATCACATCCTTCAGAGCTCTTCCTTTTGGCAGAACCCTATGTACTGATTTCTAAATATACCCTCTGATCCCAAAAATAATTATCTACCTGTTTCCGCTCAATACACACAAGATATGGTGACATTGATAAGTAAATCACTTTGGCGCTCAAAATTATGCGCAAATTCTCAGGGTACATGTATTCTCCCACTGCTAGATCAGACTGGTCAACCTTTTTTGAAAAAGGAAAACATGAGCCACCGGAATTGTGACCCAGATGTCAATTATTCAGATTGAGAACTCCAAGGATGCTTTGCATAATTTCAAATGCTCTTGAGCTTTTACGGTCTCAATCAACTCGCAAGCGCATCAAGCGTGCTTGATGCTGTTCGGTGTTTCTTGTGGAAGATTTCCCTCAGCCGGTGTCATAGATTTGTCCTTGTATTTTCCCGAGGCTGTGACACAGCCTCAGTTGACTCGTACGTTCGATCCCCTCTCTGTGAGTCTTTCCTTTTTCTTACCTTTTCCATGACCAATTCATGACGAGTTCATGACCTGGTGCATCAAAATAAAGACAGACTTTCCGTCTTTTTTTTCAGCCTTTGCGTCATTACTGATGCTTCGGTCAATCTCACTCCGACAACTCTTAAAGTCACTCTTTGGAACCCCCTGCGTTGAAGCTAATCATCTTACCTTGAAGTTTCGTTTTCCGGCAAAATCAATGTGTCTTGGATCCGGCACCAGGTAGCTGGCGTGGGTCTTTTGGGCACTGCCGGCGGTCACAAAATCTGAAGCAATTGTTTGGCTCCGAGCGATATCGGCCTCGGGACCAAACAATCTTTGCCTCTCTTTCCACTTCACCTCAGGTTGCTCAACTACAAAGTCTCGCATCCACCTGGCATCGCATGACACAGTCGTAGGTGTCCCACGCTACCCGGATCCAAGTTGGCTAGTACCACTGTTCCAAACCCGCTCGCAGAGCGTAACGAAGCTAAAACGAAGCACGAGCAGCTTGTGTCTGTGTATACTCTGCCTCAGCAAGGGGATCTGGCTATCCATTCGATTTGCTGTGTACAAACAGCTGTCTATCCAGATGCCCCGCAATCGCTA
The DNA here is from genome assembly GCA_029378395.1 of Mycena leptocephala. Lineage (NCBI taxonomy): Eukaryota > Fungi > Basidiomycota > Agaricomycetes > Agaricales > Mycenaceae > Mycena > Mycena leptocephala. The sequence continues at coordinate 14,557 of JARJLF010000937.1, forward strand.
CATAGCTGACAAGGCCCGCACCTGCTGCATACGTGCTTCCCCAGCTACCCTTGCCAAAGGGTGTTCTCCTGGTTCCCCCGCACACTTTGATACGGCACTTGTTATCGAAGATCCTATCCAGTACCAGCCGTCATCTGGTGTGCAGGGTTAGCATTGTCCTTTCTTTGAACTTCTCTCCCTTACCATTTCTTGTAGGTTTGCGCGTCACACAAATCCGGGTGATCTTCATGTTACCGCCTCAATATGGTCGATATGCTCATCCGCTGGCCTACATTGAGTGGTTCACAGGCTTGAACCAGCCAGATAAGATGAGTGGATTTTGCACCATCCACCGCTCTTCTCGGGCTCAGCGCCGTAACGCTACTGTAGTCTCTGTGGAGCAGATTGTGCGGACTTGTCACTTGATGGGAAAATGCGGTAAGAAAATCGACCGGAAATGGACAACCGACAAGGTTATTGATGAGGCTACTTACTTTTATTTTAATACCTATATAGACGTAGATTCTTTTGCTAGAGATAAATTTTCTTGAAAGAAAAACAAATCTTGTTCCCAAAAAGGAAAAAAGTGCCTGCGTAAACGAGATGGTCGAAAGCTTATGTAATTCGACCAACTCATTAACGCAGGCACTTATTTCCTTTTTGGGATTCATATGATTTAAAAAAAATTGCACGCTAAGGGACTCGAACACGCATAGGACGGTGGCGAATTAACACAGGTACACGCTCTGCCAAACTGAAGACACTGGAAACGCCAATTTCAATGGTTCGGCGACCAAAATATTCATTTTCATTTTCGTAGCATCCATGATTGAACTTTTTAGTCAGAGTAGTGGTACATCGAGTCACCTTTGAACATAGAGTACAATGTAGCTTCACCAAAGATATATAGCTACAATAGCTTGACTGCACGCTATGCTGAACTCCATAGTTGTCGCCATAGCTATAGTAGCACTGTAGAGCTATGGACAGGTGAGACAGAGCTATCACAGCTACAGACCATATTTGACTACATATCTAACTGCAAGCTATTCCCCAGAGTTTTCCTGATGTGAGATCAGCAAACCGCGAGGTGCCTACCCCTTCCTGTGCCCATGCCAAGAATGGCACGAGATCTGTGTATCGAACACACGAGAGGTGGGATACGAATCCTATCCGTACGATCGCGAAAGACCTAACACGGGGATGTGCGCAGACAAATACACCTCGCCCTTTCCCTCGTACCGGTGCGTAAGTCGGTTCTTTCGGGCCATTTCTTGCTCAGGTCCATGCTTCTCAGTACCCATCATCGTTTCAGGATGGCTACTGGAGGATTTGGGGCGATTTGGGAATATTCTGGCTTGGTCGGCAGGACTGAGTATCCCACCCAAGACATCATGGTAAGCCCGGTCCCTGCGCAAATCTCTTGATCGCAGGCCCTAACACATTCCCCAGGATGTGCCTCAGAGTGGCATCGTGTGTTTTCGCCTGCCTGCCACCAAACGCGCACACGTGCAGCGCTACCGCGTCGGGATCCCGCCAAATTGGGCTCAGCAGCATGCATGCGCTGTGAGCCCAACCCTTGCTCAAACTTCTTGATGCCCAGCCCTAACCTCTTCCACAGGATATGCCCCAGAGGGGCGTTGTGCGTTTTCGCCCGCCCGCCGTCGAACGCGTGCACACGCGGTGCTACCGCGTCGGGATCCCACCAAGGCGGCTCAGCGGCAATGTATGAATTGTGAGCCAATCCTTCCTCTAATCCCTCGATCTCCAGCGCTAGCCTCGTCCCCAGGGTGTACCCCAGAGGGGCCTGTTGTGCTTTTGCCCGCCCGGCGCCAAACGCGCGCACACGCGGTGCTACTGGGTCGGGATCATGCCAAAGCGGGCCCGCCGCCATCATGCACACCCGGAGCCGATCGCGTTCGAGCCGGTAAAACTTGGTATCACCACCACGTTCCACGCACGCTGGACCGCAAGAGCGCACACCATGTCCTGTGTTGTGACCGTCGCACAGGAGCATCGGCAGGAACCCATACACAACTACTGTGCGACTGCACGATCATGCACATACACACTTCCATGTGTGTCCTTATACACCGGCATAGGGCACATGCTCGCCCTCGTCCCTGCAGCACTAGTGTAGCTCACCTATGTATTCTCTGGTTCAGTCCTTTCGTAGCATGTATCTTAGCTCGTGTCTCAATGAAATTTTCCTTATGTCGTCGTCGTAGAAGATGTCAAGACTCAAATCACCTCTATTGAACAGACTCGCAAACAGACTCTATGAATGATAGAAAAATCTAAACATAACAAAGACCACTCATTCTCCAAGCTCCTCGTCGACCTCCATCTCCTCGCGCTCATTTTCCTCGTCTGTATCTCGAGATCAATCTCCACGTCTTCCCCCTCATCAACATCAGAATCCGGGATCCCTTCCATCTCCTCCGGTGTTGGGACATTGTAGAACTCCAGAACTCATTCCCATACATTGCCATGAATTCGGCCTTGCCCATGTACTTCCAGTCTCCGTGCGCCTCATCGAAAGCAATGTCTTCCAGGGGGAATGCCACACCGGTGTTCATGTATCGGGCGCGTTCCTTCAAAGTAAGCGCATTGTAAAACTCGGGGGTAAAGAAATCCACTGGAACGTCCGGCGGCAAAATCACCCCAATCTCAGAAGCAGGGAGAGGCGGGTCGACACGAACTCGAGTCTTAGGCTCCCTGTAATATTATCCATCAATTTTTGGATTGGATTTGGCCCTCCGGGCCGTTAGACCTCCTGCCTCCCCTCCTCCGAAGTGTGCTCATCATCGGAGTGAGCTTCCTTGACATGAGCCATACGCAACACGGGTTTGCGGAACTCAAGTCTAACAGCTGTGTCAAACCGAACTTTAGCCACCTAAAAACGTCTTGTGAGAACTAGCGAACAAAAAACCAGGAGGTGAAAGACAAAATAGACGCACCCAGGTTCGGGCCTTGTACTCGGCGCTCTGAATGAGCGCTTTGCTGAGACCACCGGGCTACGTCTCTGATCCTGGTCTTCTGGGCCAGTGTTCCGTACACGTAGTTATGTACATCTCACCCATAAGGCTTGTGTTATCAGATATCCTGGTGTTGACATCCAGAGCCGCAAGAGCATAGGAAGAGGAGAGAAATTGGAAGCCAGATACTGCTATGTGACGATGAAGCTGGTTGTACGCCGAGTACGCAGGTCCCTCAAGATCAGGACAAAAGCCCTTCAGACCAGCCTTCAGAGCCATAGTGAACACGGTCACAAGATGGCCCTGTGGAATGCGGGCGATGTCGTTGGCAATATGTCATGATTCGGCATTATTCCAACATTTTCATTCAACTTCAACCCCGGGTATCCCGGGTTATCACAAGCATACGGAATAACCACCAGGGGTTATTCGTAGTCGCTTGGGGCGATTGCATTGGAATAACCAACCAGGGGTTATTCAAATGCTGATCGGAACACGCGTAGGACGATTGGATTCAGAATAACCAACCAGGGGTTATTCAAACGACGATCGAGATATCAGAATAACCAACCAGGGGTTATTCAAACGACGATCGGGATACCCCGATCGCCCGTTACCAAGATCAAACACCTGCAGATGGTCGGTATTTCATAGGAGGGACAACCATCAGTTTCATAGGACACGGTATATAAACTCGGTAGAATCTACATGTACTCTAGATTCTACCTCGTCTAATATCAAGTCTACTTTGACCTGACAACGGCGCAGCGCTCTCTCACTTCGACTACGAACGACGCGCGTTCACATATCATCTTCTCCTCGAGGTCTCCTCGAGTTCGGTGACCAGGCGGCTACCCCGCCGTCTCTTCAAGTCTCGCGACGCTCCCCCTCGACGGCTATAGCCAAACTTCCCCAGCAGAGCCGGGTTGTTCAGTGCTGCCCTCTCGTTGTCAGTCGCGATCACTTCAGACCGGGTTATTCAACTATCGTCCCGGCCGGGTTATTCTCTGTCCCGCCACAGCCAGGTCGACCCAGGGCTTGTCCTGACAGAAGGTAGAATCTAGTCTACCCACCCCGACGATCGTTGCCACGCACGAATATAACCCGAAACACCACGATGCTACAGATGAATGTCTACCTGCAGAACTCCAGGGAAGAAGGGAGTTTAGGACGATGGGTGGTGCGCACCCTCCTGACCCTTCTTCTCCTCGCACTCGCCGGATTGCTTGTGGCCTGGTACTCCCAGATGCCCACATATCTTGGACCTCGATACAGACGTCTCGTAGGAGCGAGACGCGGCCCGATGGAAATTATCCGTGGCTACGGCCACGACTTTGGGTGTTGGTTGGCGCGTTTGTGTAGACCGCGGCCCCAGCCCACATTCCGCCAAGGACAACGCGGAAGACGACCCGCAAGGGGCTAGGCCCCCGGAGGGAACACAGAAGGGGCCCTGTAGCCCCGAACGACGACGAATATGCGGACATGCCGCCCCTCATGGACATAGTGGGCGCGCACGCCGACGACCTCTTCGTGAGGGACCCGTTTTCCCGGATGACGATGCTAGTCCCGGGACTAACAGAAACAATGCGGGGAATCAACAACTCCCGACGGACGGATGTGCCAGGACGAGTGGTACTCGACAGTGGGGCGCCTATAGAAAGAGAAGAACGAATCATCTACGAGGCAGAGCCCGGCACCGGAAGACCGGTGGAAGAAACCGAGCGCATACTCGGGGAACCAGGGGAATAGACTGGATGAAGGCAACAAGAACCCGAACGGAAATACCCGCGGCTGATCCGCACCTATACCCGGCTCGCATCTTTTCATCACTCGCTTCTTTATCTTATCGCACCTCACTTCCCAAAGAAACTTCGCACGGTTCAAAAAAGGCTTCGTGTTTCAAGAAAGAGAAAAAAAACTTCGCAAGTTACAAGACTACGATACGATGGTGTTTGTAACAGTATAATGAATACAAATTGTTCAAAAGAAAAAGCGTCCCGGCGCGCCAGAGTCCGAAGCAACCCCCTACTCATCGCTCCTTCCCCTTCCCCTTCCCTTTCCGATCCACTGGTGGCATCTCGACGTCCTGGCTCGCAAGCTCGAGAACGGATGCAAGATGCGCCAGGTATTGAGCGCGTTGCTCGGTCGGCAAGGTTGAGAGATGGGCGGCGAGGTTTTGAGCGTCTCGCGCGACACCTTGGGAGGTGAACTCCGGGTTGCGCTCGAGGAACGGGAGAGGGGCGGGCTCCATCTCCACGTCGGCGGGGAAGGCGGCCGAAGGGTTGTTGAAACCCGGACCCGCCGAAGACCCCGGCGCGAAGGATGGGGCGGGCGGCGGCGCTGGTCGCGGAGGCGGCCCCCGACTTGAAGACGCTTGCTGCGAGGGCGGGAGCGCGGGCTCTGCGTCCAGGTCGAAATCGCCCAACGAGAAACCCAGCTCGTCGTCTTGAGGGTGAGCGCGGGGCGGGAGCGGCGGTGGACGACCTGCACGAGCGCCCGCCGCAGAGGCGGCTGGCGCTGGGCGACGAGAAGAACCCGGCGCGGCGCGGGGGCGGTTCGCTTGCGCCGTGTGGCGACGGAATGATCTGTCCGTATTTTGGAGCGGCTGGAATTCGTACAGGAACGACCTGTACGAGTCCACTATATTCGCTAGACGAAGAAGAAGATCAGACAGGAGGGAAAGGGAGTACAAGACGACTCACCCAAATGGACCAGGTCCATTGACCGAGGGTCCGGAAGCAAGAGCTGGTAGCGCCCTTCTCCGAGATGCTCCCAAAACTCGAACCGGAAATCCCACAAAACCTCCTCCACCCGCTCGTTGAATGCCTCCTGGAAATCGCTCCAGGTCTGGCATTTCTCGTGCAGCTTGTTGCAGTGGTAACAAGTGCGACGCGGCTTGTTGGGACGTTTTGCGTTGGGGTCGGTGTCGTCAGAGCAGAAACGTCCCGGTTCACAATGGGGACATCGCGGCAGGAGTTGGCGGACCACGGCGCCAATGGGACGGTGTGCTTCGTGAACAAATATGGTCGGCGTGGTGCGACTATCGACAACCAACCTCGGCGCTGGGGGCCACTTAGACCGCGGGCGGTTGCCCGCTGGGATTCGAATGGTTGGTCCCCGTGGGTTGCGACGGGGAGAAGGCGACCGTGGGCGGTGGGCAGGGGGCGGAGAAGGGCGACGAGGGGGAGATTGCGCGCGAGGTGCAGCTCGGCGCTCCCTCCCCGTTCTGATCTCTTCGGATCCTCGGCGACGTTTCCGCGAGGGGATGTCCGGCGGGGGACTGAGGGGCGGGACGGGGATGAAGTCCTCCTGGTTCCAATTTGGACGAGGAGGAGGGGGCGGGCGCGATGGTGGAGTAGGAGGACGCGGTGAAGGAACCCGCGCCGGCGAAGGAGGGGGGGTGGCCGTGACCACCGGGGTGGCGCCTGCGAAATCCCGCCAGTACAGACCATGCTCCCGCACAAATTCGTCCAACTCGTACCCCTCAAGAACCCGCGACGCGTACGAAGGGTCGGGATCGTCGAAGTCGGGCGGCGACACGGTTGCCGCCTCGCAAGGGATGCGCGCAGAAGGGCCATTCATGCCCACCTCCGCCAAATCTAAAGAACCCGGGTTCAATGCGACGATGGAGAAACAAGACGAGCGACGTACGATCGTAGAACTCCGCCATCCACGGGAACTGGAACCAAGTGGATTGTTCGTTGGGCTGGTTGGGGGCCAGCGGCTCTCGAGGATCGAACCAATTTGCAGGGAGAACCCGGATGGCGGTCTCCGGTCGCAGATAATTGCTCCAGATGGGGGTTGAACCCCGCTCCGCAAGCCTACCCCGACGACGATTGAGGTCGAAGACGCGATATTCAGGCGCCCATTCGGGGTGGAGGACTTGCACGATCTGGTCGAGCAGATCGACGAAGTGAAACGAGTACGCCACCGAGGCCCCGACTTGCGCAAGCCAGAGGAGGCGCTGCTCGAACTCAAGCTGCGAAGCGGGGTAAATGGAGTGCACGGGAAGGGGAAGAGAAGACGCAGACGCACCATGATCGTCAAGGTCCTCCTGGACTCGCCCTCGATGTCCGCGTTCATACGCGCGATCGCGCTCAGGACGTCGTCAAATTGGGATACGATCTCCGAGCTCAAGTCAAGGTCCTCGAGCCGCTCGTTCCGCAGATGCGCATTCCAGACTATAACGATTTGCATGTGCGGGGGGCCGAAAACCTGGAACCGGAACCAAGACGAGAGGACCTGAACAACGAAGAGCTGATGGGCGACCTCCGCGAACGACCAAGAGGAAGGGTACACCGCTGGCATGCCACCCAGCGGGACGCGCTGATAGGCACAGTGGTGCCGGCGCGGAGGAGGTTGGACGTCCTGGAGAGGACGTTGAGAGTGGCGTAACCAGTCCCAGAGCGCTGGGTTGAACTGGGGAGGGGGAGGCGGGAGAACCGCCGTTGGGAGTATAACTCCCGGTCGTTCCAAGACCGCGGGGAGAGGACCCACGTACGCGCGGGTGCGGGCGGGATTCGAGAGATCCCAACCGCGCTCTCGAGGAAGGGGAACCCGCCAAGGATTGAGAACGAAGGGTGACTGGTCAGCAAAGATGGAGACGACGCCAGGGTTTAGAGGGGGACGCGGTACCCCAAACGGACGCTCCGGCGAGGGGACGATGGTCTCAAAGTCGCGGAGACGAAGGCCGATGCGCACTTGGGCGCGCGAGTAGGGGCGAGCCAGCTTCCAGGGGAAATCCGACATGGGGGAAGAAAAAAGAGAGATAGGAGAGGCGCGCGCACCCTGACCGGGTTATATAAAGCACGGTCAGGGGCAGAAAAGAACCCGCAGCACAATTCAAACGCAGAACCCGCGCTTGCAAATGGAAGAAGCTAAAAGCTGAAACATTATGCAAAAGGCCAAATGGGGAAGCAATTAACGTTTAGATCACGCATGACCGCGATTGATCTACACGAGTTGCTTCCGCCAATTATGCCGAAACTGTGGCAGTGCTCGGTGATCAAAACTCAAGAAGCCGATTACCGCCATCAAATATTGGGATGAAGAGGAATAAAACACGACAACGAGGAATTACCGGGCTCAACCGGGTTCCTCTTTGAAGTGCGAAACGAAATCCACGCTCCACAGTATTCTAGGGTCGCTGGGACATCGACCTTGAAGAGGGGGGGTAATGTCATGATTCGGCATTATTCCAACATTTTCATTCAACTTCAACCCCGGGTATCCCGGGTTATCACAAGCATACGGAATAACCACCAGGGGGTTATTCGTAGTCGCTTGGGGCGATTGCATTGGGAATAACCAACCAGGGGTTATTCAAATGCTGATCGGAACACGCGTAGGACGATTGGATTCAGAATAACCAACCAGGGGTTATTCAAACGACGATCGAGATATCAGAATAACCAACCAGGGGTTATTCAAACGACGATCGGGATACCCCGATCGCCCGTTACCAAGATCAAACACCTGCAGATGGTCGGTATTTCATAGGAGGGACAACCATCAGTTTCATAGGACACGGTATATAAACTCGGTAGAATCTACATGTACTCTAGATTCTACCTCGTCTAATATCAAGTCTACTTTGACCTGACAACGGCGCAGCGCTCTCTCACTTCGACTATGAACGACGCGCGTTCACATATCATCTTCTCCTCGAGGTCTCCTCGAGTTCGGTGACCAGGCGGCTACCCCGCTGTCTCTTCAAGTCTCGCGACGCTCCCCCTCGGCTATAGCCAAACTTCCCCAGCAGAGCCGGGTTGTTCAGTGCTGCCCTCTCGTTGTCAGTCGCGATCACTTCAGACCGGGTTATTCAACTATCGTCCCGGCCGGGTTATTCTCTGTCCCGCCACAGCCAGGTCGACCCAGGGCTTGTCTTGACACAATAGGACCAGAAATTCGTTTTGCGTCTCGGATGAGCTTTGTTGCAAGGTCTGTCCCCTCCTGGACAGCAGTCCTCGACTCATCGACCAGGCTTTGCATGTGAGCACGATAGTCGTCCACCTCGTCGAAACGCTTGTCGTAGTGTTTCTGTGCCTCGATGGCGGAAGGAAGTACGTCTTTCGAGGTAAGGAGACCGCACAGTGCTCTGATGACACGCTGCAGTGCTCTCTGTAATTTTAATTTAATTAATTACTCAATCTTTCGAAAGAACAAAGGTAAAACGCACCTGGGTCGGCTTGGCCTCCTTGTCAACTTCCGTCGGACTAATACCGTGCCTATTTCTCACGCGCTTCTTGGCCGGGGTGGTCTCGGTAGTCGTGTCATTTGTATTTGTATCGTTCGCGCCTGTGGAAGTGCCCGACGTGTTAGCGGGCTCTGCATCTCCCGGATTTGTGGTACATACCAGTGGAGGTGGAAGCTCCTGTGCTCGTAGATCCCGAGGCACCATCCGTGCGAGCCCTCTTTTGCGAAGAGGTTCCAGAGGCAGGATCCGCGGTGGTACTGGCTTTACGTTTGCTGCCCGATTTACTGTTAGCGCCGAAGTTGACTTTGGTCCTTCGTTTCTTGGGAGAACTCGTGGTGTTTCGTGGGCCTGCCATGGAGGTATGCGATGAAAAGAACTAGATGAAAGACGAGGCGGGATGAAAGAGGATAATTAATTGAAGTCCGATCATTGATCTGTTTGCCTCGAGGCGGGAACAGGGGAGGCGTACTGGAAAATTAGGCCAGTGGTTGCAGCTACGCAGCCATCACAGCAATCCATGGAGTGCAGAGTACACCATAGCACTTGTCAATGCATGGACAGCTGTGTTCATGGCCCTAGCCCACAACAATCATCGATGGCTCGGCGAGTTGGAGACTTGGAGTGACTGCCGCAGCAAGAACACAGATGTTGCACCGAGGGCAGCCAGAGTCATGGGAGGAGTTTCTGGCAGTAGGTCAAATATGAAAGTCGTAAGAGAGTTGTCGAAAGGTGAGACGATGGTGGCAGAGAGGAAGATGTGGCTGATGCGATCCAATGCTTCGGATATTTTGGGACGCGGGCCGAATGCCGACATTGATTGCTGGTGCAACGCCAGTGCAACGCCGTGGCAAACGCCATGGCAAATGTCAGTCACACGCCCTTCAAATGCCTTGAATCCACGCCCACGGCTCTTGCCCGCAGTGTCTGTACAGGTTGGCAATTCCAAATATGTATCACTATGGCAGAGCTCCATCTGTCCCTCAGTCGAACTTTTTTCCCTCGCTGCAAGAGGAATGTGGCCGCAACACGAGGCTCGACGGGAAAATACATACCATGGCATAGGTTTGTGTTAATTTATTTTGGAGGGAGAGAGGTGCCTAGTCTCTCGTAGACAGACACTACAACAATTTTGGTGCTCGTGCCTCGCATGTTGTAGTCTGTTGATAAGGTCGATCGAACGATCGCTGGCCTGCTTATTACAAATCACAAAAATATGTGGGATGCTGGTATGCATTCCGTAACGTGTTTTTCACAAATGTGAAGTCATATATAGCCTAATTTGAACAACTTGTCCCCCCAACTCGCGGCGGCAGAGTGATTCGAAGTTTGAGATCAACAACAGATGACAAATCCTGACAAATCCACTCTTTTTATTCCACCAGAATGGAAGGTGAAAGAGAAGAATTTGAAAAGCCCTTTGGGGTCAGAAATGCATTTAAATGCCCTTTCTCTCTGGAAGCCTGAAGGTGGGGGTCCTGGAAGTGCTAAACAGGCATGGCAAGATTTCAAACTCCGATGATTTGTAATAAGCAGGCCAGCAATACACGTGGCGCGGTTAACTACAGACTAAGAGGTGCCTCAAAAGAAAAGAAAAAAAAACCCTCACCAGGTAAGATCCGTGGAGACGGAATGAAATGATGGAGGAATAAGTTACCATTTTGGTCTCATTTTCATTTTCATTTTCCAAGGAGGAAGACAAGGAGGAAGCACGAAAATGAGCACGAAAAGGAGGCCAAAAATGAAGTTGAGACCCCATTTTGCACGAACAATGTTCATTTTCGTTCTCATTTTTGTGTTTTGGCTGAGGTTTTGACTAAGAAAATGCTCATTTTGGCTTCCTGCTCGCATTTTTTGGTGCGGGGGGTTTCAAAGTTGCTCATTTTCATTCAGCTCATCTTCAGCTTCATTTTCGTTCTCCTTTTCGGCCGTTTTTGGCAATTTTGGCAGAAAAATGGCAAAATGGAGAGCAAAAATGAGAACGAAAATGAAACTGAAAATGGGCAACTTTGAACGACACTAATGCATCCTTCACATTTCATACGGTACATCCTCGACACCCTCCCCCCTCTTGCCAAATTCTGGCAATGTCAATGAATCATTCTCCAGCTCCTCAGCCGCCAAGCAATTGGGTATTATCATTATACATCTCAGGCTAGTTCTGAACACCGTTTGGTTTCAACATACAATATGTCGTAAAACCCGAGCCAATTCAAAAACCGGACTCCGATGAATTACGCCTCGAAGGAACAAAAAAGGCGCAGTAGTGTAGTGAACGAGAAATATGGAATCTGAACCACCCAAAAACGGTCATGATCAATTTCTGACCCTATAGCACCTCTCCTGCCACCTTTACAATGATACATCTCTCCAGATTCTGACCTTCGATGGCGGCGCATACAAGCCCAGCCTCACACGGGCAGGCAATAGGTCTGCCGCAAAGGTGGCCTCTAATGCTCAGTGGGCGGCATGTCTGTTGCCAGGTATTACACAAACTGACAGCCTGAGCATGTAGAAATTGGGAGACTCACGGCGGACTTCGAGTTCCTGAACGGACCTTTCAAGCAGCATTTACCAGGATCGCATGAGTCATCGTCAGTGGTACACTTTGCACGACCAGCCACGCGGAGCGCAAGCACGAGGAACAAAAAATGTGTTTGGATACGGATGAGCATTGTGCGGGTGAGTGGATAGATGACGCGAAGTGCGCGCTGGAGTGCGGATGATGATTCTTACGGGACCTTTTATACGGATCCCGGACGTGCTGTAAGAGTCTAGGACATACGAGGCGGAGCCTCCTCGTACGCACTGTCGCCTCTGCGCTGGATGCGACGTCGTCGCAAGCACTTACCCACTTCCATTCCAACATGTGAGAACCTAATGTTCGGCAATCCAGATGTAGACCGGGAGGATGTATACTGGCACCGAGCGGTGAGTCGAGGGGATTCCGAGAGGAACTGGATAGATTCTCAACTACTGACAAAGTTGATCTACGGAGTATTCTGCGGATTTCCGGGCAGTATTTATACAAAAAGCAAAGAAGTGATCGAATGGAGTCAAACAATAAGACTAAGTTGAAAATGGAGAAGTAACAATAAAGATGTGGCTAGAATGGAGAATAAACAATAAGAGTGGCTGCGGAATGAATGATAACAATCAAAGTGAGAGAACAATAAATGTAAGACATTCCAAGAATGGAAGAGAACAAGTCAGAGTAAGACTTGGATAGAGAACAAGAGTGTGTGCCTGATGAATCATGTGAGCGAGGGGTTTCTCACACAACACCGTTCGGTCCAATACTATACAAATTCGCTCGTTTGTCCAAACCCCGAGAAACAATACACGTATAGCATCGTGGGAGGTTGTGTTGGAGAGCCAGCAGCGATATTCCGGGTGCCCTCCGAATCTCCCGTGTCAACAGAGAAAAATCCCTCAATAAAATAGTATCCGCAGAGGCGGGATGAATATGAGTACGGGGCAAAGAGCCCGCTGTAAGCCCAATTCAAAAACCGGACTCCAATGAATGACGACTTGAAAAGACAAACAAAAAAAGGTCCTGTGGTGTAGCCTAACGAGAAAAATATATAGAATCCGAACCACCCAACAACGGTCATGATCCATTTCTGAACTTCACGGACCCTACAGCAAGTCTCCCAGCAGGCCTACCTATATAATATCAATACATTTGCCAGCCACGCATCCGAGGCCCTCGGCACAGCAGTATTCTTTATTACATGCGGCGCCTTCAGTGGCCCCTTCGCGGCAGCTCTGGTACCAAGTATTACACAAACTGACAGCGTGCAGATATTGCCGTAGGTCCACGAATTTAAAGGCCACACTGTTCACCAGCCACGCGGGGCGCCAACACGAGGAGCAGAAAGTGGGTTTGGATACGGATGAGCATCATGCGGGTGAATGGATAGATGAGGCGAAGTGCGGATGATTCTTATGAGGAATGCGCAGGCCTTTTATACGGATCCCGGACATGAAGTAGCCTGTAGGAGTCCATTCGTAACGTCCCGTGATCAACTCCCGCCTTTCGCTGAGCTCGTTGTTCTGAGGCTCGTAAATAAATAAATAAAAAGCAACGTTTGTAAATCATGATTACAGTAGTCTCGCACCAAAGGGCAAATCATCCCACTCGAACTCAAAGATTCCAGACCTAGGTCCGGAACCTGGGTAGTATACTAGTACGACTTGCCCACCAACTTGAATTCACAACAGAAAAGAGCAGCCGGTGTCTCCCATTTGATTTTCGTTCCGAATTTTAATGCATTGACTGTCTCAGTGTCTCGCATATCAAATAAAGTAAGTTTGAAGCGACGGATGAACAAGGTGGATGGATATACTATAAATATTATCCTCTTCGACTCCGTAACCATCCATCCATCCATCCATATAATAGACTCAGACGGTCGATTTCCGAAGTCGATGTCCGAAGTCGATTCCGCGATGGCCCTGCCAAAGCAGAGGCTCTGCGCGATACAAAGCTCCCAAACGAGGCGGGTGCACCCAAATTCGAAATTCGAAATCCCAAATAGGCAACTCGCTGGTCTGTGCGCATGCCTTTCAGAGGAAGCCGAGAAGACGGGAAGATGGGACGACGAAAAGAAAAGGCAGGGAGCAAAAAGGAGATGAGGGGTGAGACGAGGAACAGAAAAAGCGAAGGGAGGGGAGTGGAGAGGAGGGAGAGGGCGAGGAAGAACGGGAGAGGGAGAGGGAGAGGGAGGGGAAGGGACGATGAAGCAACGAAGCGGAAGGGAGGGGGAAAAGTAAAGGATGGGGGAGAAGAGAGGGGAGGAGACCGAGGGGGACAAAGGGATGGACGGAAAGGAAAGGCAGGGAGAGAGGAAGGGAAGAGGGGACGAAGGCCGGGAGACAGAGGGATTAGAGCGAGGAAGAAGGACGCCGCAAAGAGGAGTAACGAGCAAGCGCAGCATAAAACTCCCCGTCCCTGTCCTCCTCCTCTCCGTCCCCGCCTCCGTGATATCCCCCTCCTCCCCTTCTCCCCCTCCGTCCCCGTCCCGTCCATCGTCTCCCCTCCCCGCCCTTTGTCGTCCCCTCCACGAGCGGCATGCCCTTGAATACCAGCCCCACGCCTACCCCGCGTTCATGTCCGCGCTCGCCCCCTGCTCCACCGCCGCCGCCACCCCAACGCGCTCACAACAGACCCGGCGCCGGTCGAGACAGCCATCGGCCCGCCCCCGTCCCCGCCCTTGCTGCTCGGAATCGCCACCTCCCCGCCCTTCGTATGCATCGCCATGTATCGTTTCACCCCGAGAAGGAATAATACGACACCAAACGTGACGAGCACAAAGCACCCGGTAAGGACGGGGACGAAGGCCAGGCGATGGATGGGCGTCGAGACGAGGACCTGCGTGTGGGGGGTCCGAGTATCTGTCTGAGTATGCAGTCGTGATCACGGGAGGGGATGGGATGGGGATGGGGATGGGATGGGGGAAGAGCGGGGCGGAGACAGAGAAGGGACGCGCCACGAAGGTGGGTTCTGGGCGGTGGAAGGATTCAGGCCGGTGACTGCGACGAGACGCGGACGAGCGTAAGCGTACCGGGGAGGAATACTGCGTACACGGAGGTCAGCGAGGCGATAGGCACAGGCATGGGAAGAGAGACCGACGCGCCACGGCGGAAGTAGTCTAGCTGCTGGCCTGCCAGTGGTGGGTGCACATGAGATACTTAATCAGTCGATGACGAAAACGCAGGAATGGACGCAGAACGCACCGTACTGCAGCAGAGCGACTGGTACATCATCGCCATGCCGAAGCCCATGTTGAGTGTCTCTACGGCGAAGAGGTAGAACATCTGCGGGGTTCGCGTCTCAGTATCCCTGCGCCCCGGCCAAATCCGATCCATCCGACTCTGAACGCGCACGAAGTATCGCACCCACGCGCCGTCCCTGCATTGCATGCATCGTCAGTCCCCGCAACGTCGCAGCACGTTAGAAGGGAAGGGGCGCACCGTAGAGCTGATAGTACGTCAAGGCCTGCAAAGCCATCGGACCCTTGGCGCGCGAAAAGACCATTCATCGCACACGAACCTAGCCTGCGAAGACCTGGAAATGACGCTTTAATCCCGGTACGACAACGAGAGCAGCGTGTTTACGCACCCCGTATGATATCATATTGAAAACACGCCTGCGTGCAGCGATCGCTCTGACGCGCGCTCGAGCGGGGAGGATAACATATCTGTGAGCATTGGGCCATATATGTCATAGTGAGTGAGCTTTTCTTTTCAAGCGGTAAGAGGCGGGTGACGCACGAGAGATGGCCATCCGAGTCGTCGGGGCGTGCCGCTACGTCCCAGCGCCAACGAGGCGTTCGCAGGAAGACGCAAGATGGGCAATTGGAAAAGGCTCCGGTTCTTTTGGCACGGAGATAAATCTTTCGCGAGGTTTTTGGTCATTCGAATTCACAAAAAGCAAGATGAAATTCGTTCGTGATCGCCGTCGTCATCCACATCCAAATTCGAGATCGGAGAGCGCGGGGTCAGTGGGCCGGGGAACGGAGGAGAGGGTTCACTGAGACGGCGTTGTCGGCCTGCGCACGGACCAGGAGGGCGGTGGTGAGGTTGACGAGGAGACTGGCGCAGAGGCGCATTGTCGTTGTGGGCTTGTTGTGGGCGGAGACAAGACATTCTAATATTTGATCCGATCATGGCAGCATCGATTAAGACAGAAAAGCCTCGCACGGTTCAATTGAACGGTGGACGTTCACGATGGCGATTCGTACTGCAGAAGTCCTCCTCATTTTGGTCGAATTCTGTGACCTTCGGTGGTCTCGACGAGTCTCGACGTTGGTTTGATACTACATTTCAATCACGGCTCCGTAAATTCGGGCCAGGTCGCGTTTGCGGTGAAAGGTCCGAGGATGCTATGAAACTGCACCCAATCAACGGGGGGAAAAAATGCGATGAGCCCATAAGACTTCCTCGAAAAGTGTGCCGATGCATATAAATCCCGGGCCGGCCGGAAGCTGCCCCTCCATCCGCAAAAAAAAATCCTGGAGACGCGGGGGCCGGTATACATGACATATGTACATACAACGTGGAGCGTACCGAACTGAGGCTTGATATAATGTCCAAGATAATTTCTTCCAGACAGCCAGTTAAATACAATGGGACCTCGTACCCGGGTTGTATTTTTTCATTTAAAAAAAAACCCAACGCGACACGGCTTTGGTGTGCCAGTTTGTCCGCCAGCACCTGGAATGGGAGATTCGGAGGTGTGATTTGGTAGCGAAGTTTGGTCGTGCTGAATGAGTTCAAGTTGAGACTATCCTACTCGTAGTATAGCCAGTTAGAGGTCAGTTTCAAAGTTCTCACCCAGTGCAAAATGTCATTCAAGCCAAGCTAACACGCGTGGGAGGAATATCTCTATGAGAAACCCATGGTCATAGATATTACATCCTAGAAAAATGGGCGGATACAGGGGAGTGCACTGATTCCAAGCACTAATACCAGCCTTAGTCCTCCCGCTTGGTTTGGTTTTCGAATTGGTGAATAATATGTATATATATAAACAGCCAGGCTTGTGCCGGCGTCAGCTGCAGTCTATAACACCTAGCGCATTCGATCGAGGCAGGGATAGAGGCAGTGCGGGTCTTGCACATCTCCGCCGGGTACGGAGGAGCCACGGCCACCTGCGCTGATTGGCGCGGCACCAGCACCGGCGAGAAGCAGCAAGAACGTGAGGGGTGTCTCATCCTCAGACTGAAAAGGGAAAAATAAAAATGGAGCCACGGATGGAAGGAGGTGCATGGACGGGTGAACAATCAAGGAGACACGGACCTACCTTTGATTACTACTTCAAAGATTGAAATTGTGATAGTGCGTCTGGATTCGATGGCCGATAGATATGCTAAAGGTAATCATCAAGAAAAAAAAAATCAGAGTGGAGAGAAATAACGCAGACACGAGTCTGTCGTACTCAGTATTCAGTATTCAGAAGTTTGATATGGGAGATGGAAGAAGAGGGAGGCCTGGTGCGTGCTTAAATTTCCACGCCCCGCCCGCTTGCGCTAGAACTTGTAGGATGCTCGACTTTGCATCACGCTTCACTTCACAGTCGTCGTGACGATGGCGACAGTTGGGCCAACTGTGATCCCATACATCTTGACATGAAGTGTTTTTGGTTATCAGTTCACTCCATAACCTCAGCTGTTGAGTTCTCACAGTTGATCCACAACCTGAGGTGTGTCTTTCAGACAATTTAATTCAACTGTTCATTAAAAACACTGTTGTACTGTGCCGATTAAACACATCAGTGAACAATTAATTCAGCATCCCCGATATCCCCGACCGATGTTTATGATCAAGCCAACTTCTCACATTTGCAGATTGTATGTTTGACTCCAGGAGCTGAGGTGGACTTCCCGGATACTCTTAAGTCTCACGAGGTTGCATCTTGTCCGATTGTGCAGAGATGGTTCGAAATTGAACTTCGTATGTCCAAATACTGTTGTATATTGGCTTGAGGAGCACACGTAGTCGGGAAGTGCTTCAGCTCTTGTGTTTTATATCCTCCAATGAGGTTCCAGTTTAAAACTGCCCGACAAGTATTAATTTGTCTTTGATATGAATCAACTCGAGTCCAGCTATCTGCCGGTGGTGCGAGGAAGAGAAGGTTCCGTCCGAAAGTGAAAATAGATGACCACACCTGCAATGTCCAAAAATTGGATTAGGTCACGGCCAACAAATAACCTGAGAAACAAACCCATATGGGCTGTAAGCAAGCCTAGGAAATGACGGGCTTGCTTCGGTGCAGTTGAAAATTTCCCCTGTTACTTATGTTAGAAGGCTTCGCATTGGCGAGTTCAGTGCGCGAATGTTCAAATTGTACACCTCACAGGTACTCAAACCCCCAACAGTACCTACCCAACTGTTTTAAGTGCACACGTCACAGATTTTGAAACACAACACTTCCGACTCAACTGTTTTATTTGCACACCTCACAGATGTTGAAATACAAAAGTGCCGGCCCAAATGTTTTAATTGGACGCCTCATGAATGTTCGAGCACAACAGTGCCAGCCCCACTGTTTCAATTGTATACCTCTTAGACCGTTCGAATTTGCCAACACACATGTCCCTTCAACTGTTCAATTCCAACGGGTGGCTATAAAAGCTTTTTTCGTCAAAAAATATGTACAGGAGTAGTTGAACACACAACAGTCTGCATGTGCAACTCAACCCGAATATTTACAGCTTCGTGTTGACATGAACAGTGTTAATTTACATGTAGTGCATCGCTACAACTACCTTATTTTACAGTCTACTCTGTAACCCTAACTCACAGCATTGTACTAGGGCAGAGTCTACTCACAATAGACTACTTCTGAAGGTGTACACTACAGAATTCTGCTTCAACACATTTAAACTACATTGTACAACCAACATCTGTACAATCTACATGTCACGGGTACCTAAAGGGGTTTACAGGCGACCCAAGGTTATCTTATCAATTCCCACTTGGGTTGGCTGTGCTACCCACATCAATCAACTCTTGGGCCATCAGTCCCACACCTACGGGGTGATGGAGGAGTCCAGGAACAATAGTGTACACCAGTGCCTATACACTTAGATAATTCCTGGGCCCTGGCATTCCTCAGCGGGACCGGCCGTGTAATCCTACCTACCTACCTACCTACCCGAAGCTGAGTCATTCTTTCAACCCTTGGGAAACCATCAATTCCTCCAAATGAAACAAGATGCACCTTCGCTTCACAGCCTTCGCTCTGGGGAAGGCAGTTCAATGGATGTCGCCACTGACTAAAATTTATAGAAATATATAAGCTGCCAGTTCACCAAGGCCAAGGGGCCACCGGTACCTCCACTGATGCAGGATGATTGACTCTGGCAGATGGCATGGATTCACAGGCTCAACAAAACAAGGTCCTCGACCTGGACTAGACCTTAGAGAGAGGCGCAGAAAATGTAACCTGGGAATGGAAATGCTCCAAATGGAATATCGGGCATTCAATTTCCACTACTGCTGACTGATCAACCCGAACTCAAGTCAGGGTTCACTGTGGGTTGAATGGGAGATGCAGCGGCAACTTTAGGCTTTAAAAAAATGTGGGACCCGCCCCAAATTGGGTGAAGTTGAAGAGTTTTCATATACAGTGTAACTTGTCCGAGATGCCCGAGATGCCAGTTGAGAGCATAAGCAGAATGTCATTTAGAGTCAAAATATCTCTAGAATGATAATTCCAGTCAATATGGGTCCTATGCGATACATGTGCATGCCGCATGCCTGGGATCATATGCAATGTCCCCTGTACTGAAATTTGTTCACAGTACAGATAAGACTATCACAGTTCGCTTTAAAAAAAACGGTCTGAGTTAATGGACAACGTCCTTGGCATAGTATCTGATGAACAGACTCGCAACAAAGGATCACCGTTCTTGGAGAGCTGAGGAAACATAGAAGGTATCGAGAATTTGCTCTAGCTAGCTCAGTGAAAGCAGTCAATCGGCTCGGAGGCATAGGATAGCCATTCAATCATCAGCGGACGCTAGACGACTATGTTTGAGATATCTTGGCAGGCATTGGATTGATCGTCGTGGTCAAGATGTTTTGAGGGTCTCTGGGGTGTATCAAAATTCCTTTGGTGGAGGGAAACCACATGAATACCAGACAGAGAAGGACTTTGAGGGGGAGATAATGGGGTGTGAGAAAGACCACCGAGAGTTGTCTTGAGAGAAACCTCAGAGACCAAGCCAGGAAACATTACTCAGCGACGCCGCTGTGGCTGAACACACTGCCTCTAAGGTGTCTGGGACGATGAGGAATTCTGCTGGATACTGCCAGAGATTCTGCTGCAAGAATTCACCACACGCCAATATTCACGAGGACGACTTTGGCTCTGCGATCCCACCATCGCAAGCCACCGATCCCGCCGTTGTATTCAGATGCTTATAACTCATCCAGGTCTCTTTACCCTCACATCCAGGAGTCGTACCCTTCGGAGGACGAGGATGAAGGACTGGAGTACATGAAGGGCACTGAACACCCTCCCAATGAATACGACCGCAGTGGTATTGATGACGTCTTAGAGCTTGCTCCAGGGGATAGTCCTCTGGAGTCAATGAGTTTGTTGCAGATCCCGACTGGGAGCCACCCTTGTTAGCTGGACCAGCTACCCGAATTGGATGCAAACACTGTGTTTATGAGTGGATACCTACTTACAATTGGGCAAACCTCTAACCTAATCCCCAAAAAGTTTCTGCACTGCACATATGCGGGCGGTTGTGAATCTGGATGGGCGCGCGACATGATTTAACACTGAGTTATGTAAACTCAATATTATCGCAGTACCACCGTCACTATTTAGACGAGCGCTTCACAAAGCGTTGGATCTGCCCAACGTACAAGTCTCACAAATCGTAGTATTCTCAACATGGTCAGATCCGTTTGCATACTGGTTTTCTTGCCCTTGTTCTTTTGACCAGCTGCTAGAATATGTTGATGAGATACATGCTGGAATACTCTCGAGATAATCTTAGTATTTCTTATGGGGGCTCCCCACCCATGGCCATGTTTGAACATGCCGGCAGAAAAATGCGTCAGCAATCAGTCCCAAGTAGAAAGTTTTCCCAGGGAGAGGGAGAGGGGTCGGCCATTGTTTGTTCAATGATAATCTTTCCTATGACAGATTTCTATAGTTTGTCTTACCCACGCAATGGGCGACGCCGCAGTTGTGTCCACTACTTTGATCCCTGAGATGCCGAAGCGAAGCGAGGATTGCAACAAGAATGATAGGGCAATATTTAAACGTAGCTAAACACTGAAGAAAAGCCACAGAACTGCAGAGGTAGAGGTCCTGCTCATCCTGCAAAAGACCTAGGTTTAACAACAACGCTGCTGAAAGCTGAAATCAGTTAGCAGAAGTGGTCCAACTTTCAAGAAGAGTTCATTCAGTTGAACTTGCCTTCCCCAAATATATGACCCACACAACCTCTATCCTGCTACCTACTCTTCATTCAGAACCAACTGATCTACTCGCTGATGTACCACTTTCCACCTATATCTCTTACTAGCATGAGTTAATCCTAATCAATGAATATTGAACACTGAGGGATTCTAGTTGAAATCTCACCATTGAACACACTTCTGCTCTTGAACACCAATCATATGCAATCATATAACTACTGTTCCATCTCTGTCATAACAAAGCTAACGAGAATGATTGTGGTACACTTAATTTTTCTCTGAGAGCTGTAGCATAGGTATCCCTTCAATGTTTTGGGGTTAGAAGTGCTTAGTGCCCAATCCTTGAAAACAAATTTCACTATTTCACACAGTTTCGTCCAAACACAGCTGTAACTACATGACTGCTGTTGTTTCTCCTGCATTAATTGTGTTCAAAGGAGTCAATCCAGATATGACACAGCTGGATGAGAATGTCATGTCTGATACAGTCTGAAATTCCTTGATGCCCGAGGTCAAATTCCACCACTTGGTCTCCAGATTCACTCCACATGACCAACGTTACCTCTTCCATCGCATCGAAGTAAACAAGGATGATCGTGGTACACTTTATTCCTCTTCCAGAACTGTATCATAGGTACCCTCCAATGCTTCTGGGTCCCGCATGCTTAGTGCCAAATCCTTGCGACGGTATTTCATTAATTCTGACACTTTGCATGAGCAAGTCTTCACCACATGACTGCTGTTGGCTCTCCTCCAATGCCATTTGTCGTGTTGAGGTGAGTCAAACGATGTAATGCATAGCTAAATTGAAAAGACATGGCTGATATATTGTTTGAATCCGTAAAGTAAATTTTGGGATGAGAAAAAAAATCACATACTATGGTTTCTCAGCTTGATTGTGTACTAATCAACAAGAAAGCGTTGAAATGTATGGAAATAGATGCAAGTTAAGCAATACAACCAAGTGCCAGCCATTGATCTGCACTCTTCCTTTGTTTCTTCGACTTGGGGGCCTAGGTGTCATCAGCCACCTTGCGGGGTTTCATTAGGTGGGAGGTCCGGTCTTGCACAAGTAATTCACGCGGCATTTTAGGGAGCATATTACTCTTTGAACCCCAGTGAAAAATGCGGGAAGTGGTCAAGTAAACCCAAAAACAAGCATACCCACTCCAGTGATGATTGGCTGGGAAAACCAGTGTAACTGACCACATCTTCTTGGGATTATGGAATGCAAAGATGGGACGGTATGAGGCAATCTCCCCACAAAACTCGGGGTGAGGGAGAACAAGGGGTGAATAGAAGCTGCTGGCCTTGAATTTGGTTGGCATGGTCAACAAGTCTAAAGGTTTTTGAGTAACATCTGGCAAACATATCTGCAATACAATGCAGTGAGAGGATCATTGTTATGGGCAAGCTCCCCGCTGAGGGAATGCCAAGAATCCCGTCCAAAGATTAGATGACCAAGGTTGAGTTTTGCGCCAAGACCCATAACCAGAAATGTTGGCTCAAAGACATTGAGAAGCTCGACATCTGAATGATTCCATATACCATCCTACTGGCCAAGGTCATCCAGCGTCCTGTACGGAGAGTCAGATAAGATTCTATCAGCCGAGAAGAAGAAAAAGAAAAGAAAAAAGAGCAAAGCATACATGGTACTCGTCAGCACATGAGCACAGAGTCAAATCAGGGAAACAGCCACGATCGTTAGAAAAAGAGATAGCCTGGCGGGTATTTATTTAGTAGTTCCGGTATATTTGGCCATGATGATCAACGGTCCCAACCATTTGTTATATTTCTGGTTAGGTTTGGTTATTTATAATTTCTCTTATTTGACGTAAAATATACAAATGTAACTAAATACTCAAGAAAAATGGGCAGGGAGAGCTTGGGTTAGAAGTTGGGGTGTCCAGAACAGTGGTTTTAAAGAAAATGAGGAGGCTGTGGGAAACTGCTGTGGGCTTGGGATTGGGATTGGGTTAGACGGGCTTCATAGCCTTTCTTTTTGTGGGTTGGGATTGATCATGATTTGATCGCGAGTAAATATACAAAGTGAGTGTCTAACGAGTGCAATATAGCGAAGTTGAATGTTGAAACCAGGTGTTCTGGTTGAATGCAGTGTGCATATGATACAACTGTGCAAAAGTTAC
Organism: Mycena leptocephala; assembly: GCA_029378395.1. Taxonomy (NCBI): domain Eukaryota; kingdom Fungi; phylum Basidiomycota; class Agaricomycetes; order Agaricales; family Mycenaceae; genus Mycena; species Mycena leptocephala. The sequence continues at coordinate 37,800 of JARJLF010000937.1, forward strand.
CTGTTCACCACTCACCTGAGAGGTTCATGTACCGCAATAGCTGTAGATGTTCATCAAATACAAGTAGATGTCCATCGCAACATGTGCACGGTAGTCAGTGGATAATTTTTGACGATAAATACCGTCATACGTGGCGGTTGCACATATTCAACACCTGTTGGCGTGGTGTGGACATCACACGGTCGCAAAGTGTGTGAAATCGGACTACAACAGTGGCCGGCCATGCACAGCAGGCGATCCAAATCCTGCTCCAGAAAAGCCACAGAGGTATTCCACACAAGAACGCAAATGATGGACGGTTCAAGTCATATTTAAGGTGAATTTTAGTGAAAACCGCGGAGCAGGCGGATAGGCTATTGATTTTATACAGACCTTAAATCTCGACTAAATTTTGCTTAAATTTGAACATAGTCACCTCTGAGTCACTACATAGTTGGCGTAGATTTAAGCACCTAATGAAATGTGTGAATCACACACTCCATGCATACTGTTTGTTTAAAACACACTTCCAGCTGTTTTATTTCCACAGTTGGTGGTGGAATCCTTGAGATTCCTTCTCCCCCCATTTCCTCAGATTTTTCGCGTTCAGAGCTCCGAAGTCATGGCTCACTGGGGGCATTCAGGTGGTCCATAACGTCCAAATTGTTACCTTCAGAGTCCTCAAACCCTCTATTTTTCCGTCTCGCGCGCAGCGCGATAAAAAATAGAATCCATGTGTCACCACCTCAGTTATTACTTCTTCAACCCCTTTCCGGACAGCGATATATCGTATTTTGTGCGCAGCAGTGTTACAAAGCCTCCGGACTATGGTCCATCATGAAACTAGATCCTCGTTACATCAGTGGTCCTTGAAACTGAAGGTTCGGGTTCTAAGACCCGCGCGCAATTCCCCCAATAAGGATGTTGGATACCATATTCTATCGGCGTAGCTGCTCTTCCCTCAATCGCGTGAATATCTAATGCTTCTCCAAGCGGTGGGAACAATTCAATACTCAGCATGAGAAGGTGAAATCGTGATGTTGAAACCAAGCCCTCTGTGGTCTATTTTGAAGTACAGGCTGAATGTAAGGTGCCATGGTCCTTGGGCATTATTAGTCTGCCCTTTGGCTGATGCATAATGATTGAAGGTGTGTATGCCTTTGATTAGGGGGGAGGTGACGGTCTATAATCTTACGATAAAAATAACTCTCCAACTGTGCAAAACAAGCATTCCAGCAGGTGCATGACCTTCACAGTGAGTCCACACTGTCTAAATGCAACAGTTCACTTGAGCCTTCCGTAATTAGGAACTGTTTAAATCTCACACCTCGCTTCCTTAAATTTCCCCGGACTATGACCTACTTAATTTTTTTGTCTCTTCGCTTGCACACAGGACATATATAACCAGATGATCATTGCTAACGAGCAGTTCATTGCCGGATACACATTTTTGACGGATTTCCTCCAGTTTTGCGGAGTAAGAAAGCCATCGGGCCATTGGGCGTAGTAACGGGTAGAGGGATAGGGCCTTGATTTATAAATATGTTGTCGTCAAGTGAAATAGAAGGAGAAAATGTTGACGCCAAGTTGGCGCTTTCCTGAAGACCGAGAGGATACCTAAGAATGGGCATTTACAAACGTCGCGACCGGAGAAAAATTGCTTGCTGCAGTGCGACGAGTGGGAGCACGACTTGCGACAAATTCACTATGTAGCAAGGTTGCCGCGTTTCCTGGCCGGTCTGGGACCTTTCGGCATGTCATATTGCGCAGAAGTAATTTGGAGATATCAGCTTTCAACAACCTGTGAGCAACCCGTAAACCCGCGGGTTCGGGTTCGGGTTGGCTGTCTTGTACCCCAACCCGTACCCGTGTCCATCCCTAGATACAGTATTGGTGAGTCTACGCAATTTCACATGAGAAAAGGAAGGAACGAGCGGAGGGTGGTGTCCAGTACACATGGCACAGCGCACCTGCATCCCTTTCGTTGTTTTTCCAACCCCTTCTTAGACTATTCTTTGCTTTTGTCATCCATGATTTTGTTTTCTGAATGAAGTGGGGATGGGCAAGGGAAGAACTTGATAAGGGACTCACGTTTCCAAGGCATGGGCCGCGGGTATGTGAATCAACAGAAAGTTGAAACCTGACACCACGTCTCGTGTAGAAGGGTCAGAATCAGGACCCTCCCTTTCCTTGGCCTGGATAATTCTCACATTTCCGTTCATTGTGACTGAATTAAATGGAGGAAGAACATGGTTGGTTCAGACAATCATATGGAAAGACATGGACAAGGAAACTACAAGCCGTAATGTACAAATGGCACCCAGCGCCTGAAGGGAATATCAGGTTCCTTCCGCAACTTGGCTACAGCAAGATGGAGCGCTTTCGCTGCCTGTTTTAAATCGGGAAGGACCGGAGGGTTGGAATTTGGATCGCAATTTTTGAACACATGTTCATAAAATGTGTCTGCGATCTTGGGACCATCGAGATCATTCATGGTCCTTATATTGCGGTCAGATCCTCTATTAAAATTAAGAGAAGAATTATGGAACTCACCACATCGTTGCCACTACTCCACGAAACCCTGCAAACAGCAGGTTTGCTGCAAGGTGCATGGCCTCATCTGGTACGGTCTTACCACCCTTTGCAGTCTCGCATGCACTCAGAAATGCAAGCGACATGCATTTTTTGACATCCAATGCATTGTCCCCTTCTGGACGTCGCATAATCTCCGAGACCGTCAGGCGACCATCAGCAAGGATGAGGCCACTATTAAGCGGATGCTCTAAATCTTGAGTTCCATGGCATGCGAAATGCATAATTTGCGATTCTCGTAGATGAACGAGTGCAGATTTTGTTGTGGCCGGGGTGATATCACCAAGGGCAGCAAGCCATTCATTGGTCACCCTTTCTGCAATTTTCTTCAACTCTTTTCTGGCGCCTGGCAATGATGAACAATTCGGTGTCTGTGGCTGTATGATGGTCGTCATTTTGAATTGGGCAGCAGCATCATCAGGAGGATCAAGCAATGTGGTCAGTGTAGGTGTATAGGATGAAACCACATAATCCGATGCACAGTCTGTTCTGTCTGTGCCATATATTCCTGCTGCATGGAGGGGAAGGAACGTAAACAAACCGGTAGGGCACCACCATAGCCGCGGTTTATCAGCAGATTTCTACGTAGAGATGAGACAAAATATGAACTACCAAAAATCTCCCACTTGCCTGTAAATTGAGGGCATTGAACACTGGTTGCACAATATTTTCCCAGAGGAAAGCCAAAAGTTCCCGGAAGACATTGTCAGGATCCACAGTGACACTGCCCTCCCGTGTACCACATAGTCGATCCAGTAATTCTGACCGATACTGTGGATGATTCACATGTGTACGTGTTGCAAGAAATGTATCAAAATCAAAGCCTGGGTTTGAAAGTCCGCCACAAATGTCAGCCAAGAACTTGATTCCTGCAAGTCTCAACTTGTGAAGGTTTAGACATTGGACTTCCTTGGTCGATGTTACAATGAGTGCAAAGCAAGTAGAGTCGGTAGTGGTAAGAATGATGATTGGACCAGAAACTGCAGCTTCAGAGCATCGATACTTTTTGGACGCATGAAATCCTTGAATCCAGGCAAGATTTGAACAGATCTGAGAATTTGATCCCACTCTTCATTGAGTCGACGGCAATGCATACCCTCGGATTCAATAGAGATAGCTTTGTGCTGAGTTTCAGTCAGTAGATTCCTTGAGGTATCCCGAAAGGAGGCATGCTCCAGTTGCCTGGATAATTCTGTGAGCCTCCGAGCCAAGTCAGGCCGAACCTTGGCTAGGCCATCCAGTGGTGTTCGAAGGTGAAGTGCTTGGGACCAAAACACAGCACAACTGGCCTCTAGGAATTCTACAGCAACATGGAATTGCCCAAGGCCCACAGCACAGCTAGCAGCATCTGAAGCCAGAGCAGAACCTTGTGCAGTGGATAAAATGTTCTGGCGGGATGGAGGATCTAAGTGAAATGCAGCTAGCTGTGGAAGGAGTGTAATTGTTGCATGGTAGGCAGGCAAAGCCGAGGTATGAGCATATTTAGCTGCATTTCTGGCCCAGGAATGTGCAGTGTTAAAGCGAGCAAGAGGTGAGGATGACAAGTACAATGTAGCCTCCTGAAACAATGCACATGCTTGGTTGAGATAATCACTATTTTTTGAATGCCCATACATAGCAGCAAGACATTTGGCCAGAGTCCTGAGGGAAATGATTCGGACTGGCTGAGGTGGTACATGGAGAGCCAGTGCCTCACTAAGGTGTTCAATGGCCTCATCAATGTCTTTTGGATCTCCCTGCTGCACAAATCTTGACATGACTGCATCTCCGAGATTATTGAGAGAGGCACCATGATCTGGATGAGGTGGTGCACGCAAAGCTAGTGCCTCTCTGTAGAGTTCAATGGCCTCATCGATGTCCTTTGAATCCTCCAAATGCTCAAATCTTGTGAGAACTGCATCAGCCAGATTGTTGAGAGAGACACCACAAAGTGGATGAGGTGGTATATGAAGAGCTAGTGCCCCTCTGTTGAGTTTAATTGCTTCATCAATGTCCCTTGGATCCCTCTGCTGATCAAATCTTGTCTGGACTGCAGTTGCTAGATTGCTGAGCAAGCCACCACGATGTGGATGTGGGGGTGCACAAAGAACCAATGCCTCTCGGTGCAGTCCAATGGCCTCATCAATGTCTCTTGCATCACCCTGCTGCTCAAATCTTGTCATGACTGCAACTGCTAGATTGCTGAGCAACATTCCCTGGTTGGTATAAGGTGGTGCATAAAGAGCCAATGCCTCTCGATGCAGTGCAATGGCTTCATCAATGTCCCTTGCATTTCCCTGCTGTGAAAATCTTCTCCAGACCGCAGTTGCTAGATTGTTGAGTGACATTCCACGGTTGGGATGAGGTGTTGCATGAAGAGCCACTGCCTCTTGGTGGAATCCAATGGCCTCATCAATGTGCTCAAATCTTGTTCGGAGTGCATATCCCAGATTATTGAGAAAGCTGCCATGATCAGGATGAGGGGGTGCACAAAGAGTCAATGCCTCTCGGCGCAGTCCAATGACCTCATCAATGTCCCTTGCATCTCCCTGCTGCTCAAATCTACTCTGGACTGCATTTGCTAGATTGTTGAGTGACATTCCCCGGCTGAGATGAGGTGGTGGATGAATAGTCAATACTTCTCGATGCAGTTCGATGGCCCCATCTCCCTTGCATGTCCCTGCTGCTTAAACCTTGTTTCCATTGTGTTTGCCGAATTGTTGAGCGACATTCCCCGGCTGGGATGAGGGGGTGGATGAAGAGTCAATGCCTCTCGGAGCAGTTCAATGGCTTCATTGATGTCCCTTGCATTTCCCTGCTGCTCAAATCTACTCTGGAATGCAGTTGCTAGAACTGCGTTGAAGACAAAACTAGACACATTCAGTAGAGATCTGTCTATTGTACCTAGACTAACCTCGGCAGAGCCTGTCACTATTGCACCTGGGTGAATGCTAGTTGAGCATTGTAAAGTGGATATTGGCTGACCTCGGCTTGGGGTATGGCGAGGTCAGCAGGTTTACGTTTGTCGCGGTTTGTCCAGGTTACTTTCTAAAGCCTAGGCTGCCATCAGCTCTTACACTTCTTCGACCAAAGCAAGGCTTTTTTACCCATGGTCAAGCCCTGCCGTCTCGTGTGTCGCTTATACCCTGCTCCCTACAGGCCAATTTCTTACCTTGCAAACTAGGCTAAGCGGTCGTGTCAAGAGTTAGTCGACTGTCCATGTAGCAAATGTGGACCAGGCTCGGAGAAAATTACCCAGGCCACATTGAAGCTGCACGCTGATCGCGATCGGGAGCTCAGACTCAAGGAGAGCCTACCACCAGCCAGCTCTGTTTCTGCAGCTTCCTACATGTCGCGCAGACGGAATAACCTTGGCGCTACCAATTCTGCTTCTTCACATTCTGCGCCGCGACCTGTTGAGAATGCGGGCATGGACATTGACACCCAGAATCATTTTAACGAACCAGTAGATACCCACACCACCCAACAAGAACCCTTGGCTTCGAATTCGCTTCCTTTAAATGATGTCGACATGATTGATGCCTTTCCCCAATCCACCATGACAACGAGTCGACGACTATCAACCAGCCTGCCCTTCCACACCCTACTCCATCCTCTCATTCTCCACCAACAGTGCCCACTGTACCTTCAACTCCATCCACCCTGCTTCTAGCACCGCGCAGTTCTCTTGCCGAAGAATCTCCCTATTGGTTCTGGCAGATCATTTTATTTATGACTGCGTGGTTGCATCTGCATTTTCACAGCCCTCACTGAGCTTGCGATCTCATTCTTAAAGTCCTAAGCAAGATTTTCGTCACTCTCAGGCTCATCAAACCAGAGGATAAAGTTCCGGTGACGCTCACGACCACCTTCAAAAGGTTGGGCTTGAATGAAGATTTCGAGATTCGTGCCGTCTGTCCGCAGTGCCGATGTACATTTCCGGGTGACTCTCCTGGTGATCTGATGTGCTCTCAATGCCGAGTTCCGTTGTTTAACACACCTCCTCCTCCGACAACGACCACATTATCATTGTTGGCATCAAGTCGTCCGAAAGCCGTGCCCAAACCTGTACCTATACTTCAGTCCCCACATTTTCTGCTCTCAACCCAAATCATCGAGTTCTTGAACCGCGAAGGGAACGAGATAGCTTGTGAATCATATCTCAGCCGCAAACCTATCCCCGGGAAAATGCAGGATATTCAAGATGGTCAGATTTATCAGTTGTTGAAGGGCCCGGATGGGCGAAAATTTTTCGACACAGCACCCGATCGTCCGGATCCTGAAGAACTCCGTATCGGCTTGTGTTTCGGCGAAGACGGGTGGGTAATTCGCATGTGTGTTACACATATATTTGATCGCCCGCCTAGATTTTCATTCACTCGCACAAAGGATTCAGCAACCCATACGACTGGAGCGGCCTCGTTCTGTGTTACCGGCCTTCCACACCATTTAAGGTTAATTTGCTCACAATCTCTTCGAGCATCAATCATAATTAATAAATACTAGATATCGTCCTCAGAACCTCCTTCTCACAAAGCTGTCTCCCGGTCCCCATGATGAAACAGTGGATGAGTTCCAACGATTGATGGCCAATATGGTCACCAATCTTGTGATGCTCTACGATGACGGTATTTTCGTGTGGACACCAAAATATCCGAATGGTATTTACTTCCATTTATTCAGGCTACGGTGAGACTGATCGAGTGGTAGGTCGTTGAGTTCGGGTAATCCTTGTCGCAACACCCAGCAATGTGCAAGGCAGGGGGATTTTCCGACCACAGGGTGAAAAAATTCCCGTGCACGTGTTGCACCATTTCACACAAGGATATTCAGACTCCCGCCGAAATGAAGGTTGATGGTAACGATTCGTCTTCATGCCGTCATCTTACTACCATGAGTATTGACCATGGCGATAGCATTTCCAGCTCGCGATGGTGATCAACATAAAGCAGAGTCAGCGGCATACGCAAAAATTCCAGAAACAGATAAGAAAGCACGAGACACATTTGCCGCGGCCCACGGCACTCGTTTTTTTGAATTCTCGCGTTTAACTTGTTTTGCTCCTGTGTGCCAGATTATAATTGACCCGATGCATTGTATTTTTCTCGGTCCGCCAACATCTTGTTCTTTTCGCTATTTTTGATGCTTAAGCCTTCTGCAGGTGTCGTAAAAACCCAACGGCTAGATGCGTGGATCCGAGACCCCCCAGCAATGCGCAAAGGTACAGAAGTTACATCACGCGAGATCGAGCAGTTCCAGGATTACTTGCATGCTGTAAGCAATCCAGACACCCACTTTACCAGTTCTAATACCCCGATTCCCAGCTTGAAATGCCTTCGTGGGTCGCTCGACTTCCAAACAAAGTTGGCCTGCCAGCTGGAGGCAACTTAACCTCGGACGAATGGAAGGGGATGTTGTTCATCTTTTGTCCATTGATTTTTCGTTCTTTCATTTCCTTTGACTGACAGCTCATACTAATGTCGCTCAAGCTACCACATTGATGGGCGGAATGGTTCCCCATCGCCACCGCCGACCACGACAAAGCCAAAGAACGATGGAAAACGAAGGAAAAGGCACGACTCAATCGTATAGCCGAAGGGACCGACTCCGCTACCGACCGTAAGGGACCTGCTGCGCAACCCAAACCGATACGATGAAACGGTGCACTTGCGTGCAACAGTGAAATCTAATATCAAAAAGAGCAAGACAACGTCTGCTCAATTTAACACCAAATAACCACTGACTACTACTCAATAATGCGCGTGTGTGTGTGTGTTCGGGGAGGTAGGATTTGAAAACCCTTCAACCTTAATAACAAGTGGTTGTAGTTGACTTTATGGTTGTCAAACCGTTGGAATAACCGTAGTTAATTTAAACAACCCCCAAGTTGTAGTGGCAATGTAATAGAACCCACAAGACTGATAAGTCTTGCTGAACTAAATAGCTGGTGAGGCTAAAGACTCAAAAAGAGCTTTGTGCCAACAAGGGGGGTGATAATTCACTGTCTATCTAGTACATTTGGTGGAGCTTTATAGTGTTACTGGCTACTGCGGGTTACAAACAATATAATAATTTAGCGGAGAGAGAATGCACATTTGTAAGTGCCCAGATAAATAGAATAGAACATCCCTACTGCCCAGCTTTAGAGAACAGAGCATCCAGTCTGCTCAGATCTTGGGATTTAACCATCTGAGCAGCTTTAAAGCACTATTTCTAAGCCAATTCTCCCTACCAAGCCCATTATTAAGTGGTATGTACTCAACAATAGACCAATCAACCTTACAAACCCTCCTACAGGCTGTATTGTCATTTCCCTACGCGAAGACTAAGTGCGCATCGCGCCATTAGCCCTCTTAATCATCCATTTACAGGTGTGTTGTTCCTTGTTTGTTCCCCTCTTCAAGACGCGCTGGGGCACATGACCACTTCAGGGCCGGGTTTTCCAGTTCCAGTGTGCGTACATAGTTCAACCTTTAGTTCAATAGACTTCAATGGCAGTTTAACTGATTCCTTCAATAACTCCCTTGGTTACCTGGCATCCATATTGACACCGAACTTGCTACACGGGTTCCCTGCAGCTTGTCGGGTGAGTCCTATAGCTAGTTGATTGAATTCCAGAGTAATACTAGTCACTCTGTTAAGAGTACTGATAGAACCCCTTCATTCAATATTGTTTAGCACTAGTTTTCAATGCTTCATTGGTTTAATACTCAGTCTCGGGACAAGACTAGTACCCTCTGTGTCTTACTTCAATTAGATTGCTCTAATGTAACTTTGTAAAATCAAAGAATTTAGGCGTGTTAAAAACCACGCCTTATCAACGAATGCTGGAAAATGACCCCGATTTACTGCTAAAACTCGCGGCTTGTTGCAAAATCCTGCTAGCGGGCACAATTGACCTCCAGGCCTTACCGCGGCCCAGCAGCTATTGGAGGACTATCTGGCGGGCTTCTTGAAGGTTTCTCTCTCTCTCTTTCAATTTTCCACTCAATGCTTTTGCTCAACAACTGTACAGAATCATCCGGATCTTGTGAAACCAAATCATCACTATCTTACTCATATATTCCGCATAATCAGGGATTTCAGCCCAGTTTACGGATTTTGGACTTTCCTTTTTGAACGCTTAAACAAACTCCTCAAAAGCTATGATACTAATAACCATGGGGACGGAGAATTGGAGGTAACCTTCTTCCGGGAATTCCACCGTGATGCCAATCTCCGAGATGTGGTAAGTCTAGCCCTCAATGATGTTGCCAAATTATTCATATGACGCCGAACAGCTGCAGAAACTCGCAAAAAAGAGCATTTGAAGACTTGACCGAAGAGGATCAATGTGTCGTCGAATGCGCGCGTGCGATATTGGCAACCGACAGTGATGTTCGCGGGACCGTCACATCCTTGAATGGAGGTTGAGACACTTTCCGCCGATGTAAGTTTCATATATATATCTATTTGTTCAGTGTGTTACAATACCCTCAGTTAGTACTGCATTTTCCATGGGCCGAGCCGTCCGCAAAGACATCCCTCCATTGCTGCAAAGCGAGCTTCTTGAATACTACCATTAACCTACCCTACCATCCCCATTCTTGCCCGCAGCGCCGTAGCTCCACACATGGATCCTAATTTCCTCCATGGGTCTGCCCATGTTCACGAGTTCTTCATCTTGGATGGTCATCGGAATAACGAGCTCGACATCACTGACAGACGCTTCGAGCGCTATCATCCAACTCGATGCTGGGGGTGTGCGATATGTAGGCCAAATTTTCAACATCCTGACTCACCACCAGCCCGGCTTGGAAAAACCGGAACTTCTCTTGATGTTCAGTGATGCGCGTTGTCTTGACTTCGATATGTCGCTGTGGGAACCCTAGTAAGTTCCCTCGTCTTACTCAGAATAGTGGTTGATTTCATCGTGTACAGCCCCGAACTCGAGAGGTTTTCCTGGGAGCATGCGAGTTCCTCCGGCGCACTGATCTTGGTCCCGGCGGATTGTTCCCATTAGCACCATCCTGTCGCAGGCGTGTCGACTCACAATTAACCAGAAAACTCAAATCCCTGTTGATGACTCCGAGGACTCTGATATAGACGAGGAGGAAACCGCCGATGGACCTGTGCGCAAGCTGTGGTTTACAGCTGGTTTGACTCGGGTATGTCCTTCATTTCCAGTGAACAACTTTATCGTCAATTAACTGTTCCACAAGGATGTTGCTGTTGTTTGATATTTTCTTTTTGTATTCATTGTACGGAATTTGAGAGAAATGCTGTAACGGGAAACTCGAGGCAATGAAACATGACAAGAAACCAGTATTCATTCACGATGAGCACGAAAGCACAGCAAGACAGGGCAGCAATCAGTAACAAATTTTAAGCTCGCTCATCATCCTCCGCATAACCATCCTCCTCGAAACCCTCCGGATTTTTCTCGTACATGCGCATCGACTCCTCCAGGTCCAAATTTCCTTCCACATTCGCCTTGTACCAATCGTTAGACACCATGAATGGCCAGAGGGTGCTGGAGGGGATGCACGAGTGGGTGCTCCCAAGCGATACACGAATCGCGGATGCGCGCGGGACCTTCCGTTTGGCTTTCTGCACTTGAAGAATTCGGTCTAACTCTGACCTTCCGTCAATACATTGAAAGTAGATGAGAAGTTTTCACTTTGTAAACGAAAGGAAATACCTCTGAGGACTGGAAACCAGGTCGAACAACCTCCCATGTCGGCTGATTGTCATCGGGCCGAAGACGTGCAGCTTCGCGTAATTTCTTCTTATATTCGTTCTTTTTAGCCTCGTCATCCGTATCGGGTCCGGAGATTTCGTCTGTCATGAAGTCGCTCTCGAGGATGCAAGCGGGATTCTTGTTGTGAAGTTTCTTGTATTCTTTTACTGCGCTGAGCCTATTGGACTTCATCTGTATATAAGTATTAGCGTCGTTTGCGCAAGTTGAGGCTGACACTGACCTCTTTTCTCCTCATACCCTGACGGTCCCTCGAAGCCTGTTTTGCCTGTCTAGCTGCTGCGTCACTGTCGTTCTTTGCTTTCCAGTCTCTTTTCCAGCCCCGGAAGTTGGTTTTGCCAAATGAAATGAGATCTGCACGAGTGAATTGTACGTCGATGTGCGAAAGTGAAAATGTTGCTGAGTTTGAATCCTGTGTAGATGGGGGTAGCGGAGTTAATTATCAGCGCAACGCTAACATTTACCTTTTGTTCACGCCATATCAAATCTGCCGCCCGATCAAGAACTTTCATATTGGGAGCAGCATCGACGTTGGCGTTGAAATTAAAAGAGAGGGTTGGACGGGAGGGCACAGATGTGGAAGCAGAGGTGTCGGCCTCGCTATCGGAATCGGAATCGGCAGGGTGTCGCACCATCCCTGTCAAATTTGCTATTTCTATCTTCATTCTTTGCTGAAGAGCGTCAGTTAATTGCCGCAACTTCGACAAATTGCGGAAGCCGTACCATTAACTCCTTCCTAACCTCCTTCTGCTTAGTGGATAAGCCCTTCTTATCTCTGAGAATGTACGACATCGAATTATTGCTTTTCTTGCGACGTTTGGGGCTGAGCGCGCTAGTATTGGAATGGCTGCGCTTTTGACCTTTCAATTGTTTTACTTCGCGTTCCAGATCAGATATTCGCTGGTTATTATCGAGTGGAACGGGGTCTTGTAAGCGCGGGTCGATTACGGGCAGTGGTACATGGGCTTGTGGAGGTGTAGGCAGAGGTTGTCGATGCAGAAATTGTTGCGCAAATTGGAATTGTTGAAAGGCAATGAACTGTTCTGAGGAGATCTGCATGGGTGCTTGAACGGGTGTTGGGTCATTGGGACCAGCTGTGGCTGGAAACGGGCCATAGAACGACATGGCGTGCAAGAAAGCGCGTCGCGTCACGGTTGTTTGCAGGTGTGTGAGACTGAGGCCTGTCAAGGTCTGATGATAACACCTCGGCAGACCTCGGCAAGGGCTTTGCGAAGAACGTCTCGCGCAAGGTCTACCGAGCTCTAGGGAGATCCATTCGACAAATCTCTCACAACCTCAACTATTACATCTCTGCTCATCCTTAGGCTAGGTATTCCAGATAACCTCGGCACACCTCCACAAACCGCACTAGATTTGTCTTCAACGCAGTGCATTAATGATCAATGCTTTTCGACCACCGTGAACTTCATCCAGATGACATTTTGGTATCTCGAGATGTGCGCCGCCATTGCAGAGGGAGATATCGGGCGTGTTTTCGAAGTTATCAAGGTATTTATTTTGTTGTGCTTTTAACATAATCTAATCGTTCCACCCTAGGTCTTGCGATTCTCCTTCTGGGGTGCAGGTGCGACCAACTACGGCAATGAAATGCTGGAGATGGCCTGCAATTTCCTGTATGAATTTCCACCGGCCTTGCAGGATGCCGTTCTCAACAACTACCTTGTTAATACCACTGGTCTGCTCGGGCACTGGCTTGAGCTGGACCTGCTTCAAGAACATTTCAATTTTTGGATCAAGCGCCTTTTCAATTCCAAAAGCCATAGCTTTGATTCCAAACATCTCTCGGAATCAGTCGGTCTGAATATCCACGGCTTCAGCGCTGTCCGCGATCAGTTCCCGAGGTTGTTTGGATTTAAGAAGAACGATGGGACTCACAAAAAGGCCGACACTACAAACGACTTGAATGCCTTGGGTGTTCATTACCGCGACGACAAAATTATGGAGTACATTCCCGGCCGCAATGGTCATGTGGTACCGAATGAGTACACCACGGGTTTCGACATTCTTGCAGGTGGTAAACTCGAAGAATTTTTGGAGCGCACCACAAGGAACGGTCACTCGGTACAGCCCGAGCACGAACCTGTGCCAGGCGATGAAGAGCGTCTCCCAGCGAACCCTATTACATCCGGCACTCGGGGTGTCACTAATTTGACGCAATTTAGTATTGGGGACTCGGAGTAGAGCTATTTACATGAATTGTAATTGATTATGGAATGTAGTTAGGAGAAGGTTTGAAATATGAAAGAATACGGCTTAATTAATATGAAGACGCGAATATAGTTAGCTTTGAATATGAAAGGGTATTATGTTTTCTTTGTCTGTTGTCTTGTTTCGCTTGCGTATGGCCTTTGGGGATGGCGGAGACGCCCTCTTGGTGGGAGCCTTTGTGGGAGAGGGAGGGACAATCTTTCGGGGAGGAAGGAGGATCCGAAGGGAAGGTGGCGGATCAATATCCATGTCAATTGATGCGCTGGTCGAGTTCGCAGGTTTGGCTGGCTCCGATGGAGGCAGGTCGACGTCCATACAATTGGCCACTGCTTTGCGATCTTCGATAATTTCTGCGTATCCCGGCAAGACGTGGGTAACGATCCCGAATAAGTCGTTGCCGAATTGGTCGAGATACTTCCAATCGTACATGACCCCCCATAGTCGATCCAGACTCGTGCATGCATGTGCCCGGTCAACGAGGCGCTGTAGGTGGTGCTCGGGGAGGATATATGCACTCGCACCACCTGTACTTTTTGCGTCGCGAATGCTGTTATACTTTCTAGCCCTCCTTTGCTTGAGGATTCGCGCGAGGGACGCTTTCAAGACAGTGTCGAGGGGAGGGTAAGTTCCATCAGAACGAACAGTCTTTGGCTTTGTCGCACTGGTCTCCTGCTCCCGCAATTTAAAAAACTCGACCCATTTTGCGACCATTGTAAGGTCGCGAGATTCCTCAGGCTCTGGGTTGTGCAAAGAGCAGCAGTCCGGGCGGAGGACGAATTCTTCGTCATTGTATTTCAGGTCCGCCTTGCGTGCGCAACATTCGACTGTCGGGTTAAAGAACTGCTGAGGTACAACAAGAAGCTGCCGCCGCCGTTCCAGATCCAAAAGTCCCTGTTTCGTCGTGACCTCGGATTCAGGTACGTCTCGCACCCAAGCCGGTGCATAAACAATGGCCACAGCAGGGTTACCATCGCGGCCAGGACGTCCCATCTGTTGTTTTCGAACTTCGGGAGAATCCCCCATGGAGTCGCCGATATGCGCAATGATAACTCGGCCCAGTTTGGGGATATCCGTGCCGTACGTGCAGGTGTCTGTTACAATTCCGATGCGTAGAACGGGACCGTTGAAACGGTGCACTGGGGTGCAGCCGTGAAATCAAAAGATCCAAATAAGTGAGCAGGAGCGAACGAATCACTATAACCCAACAAATCCAAAATCTAATATCAATCACAAACTCCAAATCTCAATACTCGTGTGTGTGTGTTTGGGGAAGTAGGATTAAGAAACCCTTCAAGATGTGTTCACTTTTCAATAGTATGGATGAACACTAATTCTTATAGCAGAGTCACCGGGGGACAACAATTCTTATTTCGACAAGGCTAGTGCGTGGCCCGGAGTAATTGACTTCGAGAAACCAGCCAGTGTTCAGCGTCAGCGGCCGACCTCAACCAACGCGGGGTACATCAACGGGTGAACCGATTCAGCGGGGCGTCTTCCACTCTAGAACCTACGCTCTCAATGGAGGGTAGGGTTGAACGGCCGGCGGTCAGCGGGCAATGCGTCTCACGATGACGGTGCACTTATAACTGACGGCTGCAAGCTCACGTAGGCTTCTCCAACTATATCGAATCTTTCTGATATCTGACTGATTTCTGTCTGTTCAATTCTCTGAGTCCACTATATTGCCCTTTTCCCAGGGGATAGTCTACTGCTATTACAAGTATTTTACTAGGCTTTTTATACAAACTGGAGACCATGAAAGGAGATAAAAGGAAACTTTCGGAACAGAGACCAACGTGGTCCCCGGGAGGTTATGAACCAATAGGAAATGAGGTATTCACTTCCGTGGGTATAAAGTCCTTCTCCCAGAGATGCACCACATGGTCTTCCCGGCCACACCATCATGGTGTGCTATGGCATGCTCATTGTCTAGGTAACTAGCACTTTTGTATCATTCCGTGATTAACCAGAAACTCTCCCGCTGACACTATCTGGTTCAGCGGGTGACTATTAAGTCCCTTTCAGAGAGTTACTTCATTATAATTCAAGTCGCCCGGAGTGGCACCGCAGTCAGCGGGCCACTCCAAAAGGTAGTGTTCATTTCAAGTAGCCACCGGGGAAGGAATCCCCGACGCAATCAGTATATCAATCAATGTGTCAGACGTCGCCCGGCGATCCTCACTGGTCAATATACACTTTAAGAGGATCGCCTGCTGACTCTGACACGTTCTGTCATATCACATCTTTAGTTAGTAGTTGTCTCCCGTGGTTGAACTAATGCATTCGTTAGGATGCAAGAGTCGCCCGCTGACTCGTACTTATCAGTATCGGTTGTGTTCCATAGTTCTGTATGGTTCTCCGCGTCAGCAGCCAACTCTAAGACTGCAGTAATTCCTCTTGTTTGCTTCTAGTACTCAAAGAAGTAGTGTTTAGCTACTTCCCGGAGCTCAACGGTTGTGGTTTAATTAGCAGAACTTTGACTTGGTTAGAGTCATTGTTAAGCTGTTATCTGGAGTGACCCGCTGACTTTTGACTGTCAACAGCGTAGCCTACCACTCCGAGGTGAGTGTACGCTCTGTTCCCAAGCCTCACATAGTCCTGTAAGATAGTTCAAAAATGAATAAAAACTGTGGTTTTTACGCGTGCCCGGGAGCACGCCCTATCACTGTCGTTGATGTCGGCAATGAATTTACGTCGGTAGTTGACTGGCATAAGTGAATTGTAGAGCTTTATTATCTTGAGACGATTCGGGATTGTTGTAGGTATCAATGAGTCGAGAAATTGCATGAGGTCGTAGCCGGCCTTGATTGTCTTCACAAAAATGAGGGTGAGGAGTATGTCGTGGATAAACTTCATCTCAAAGGGAACAAAAAAGCTGAGGTCCATGAATTCGAATCCGGATGTAGGATGTTGGAAGAAGCGCGGGATGTATTTGATGTTCGGGCGATCAATGGTGTAACGTGTATTCACGTATTGCCCGGTACGAAAGCCGAGTGCCGCTGCGATTCGAAGAGCAGCAGATGGGGTGGCGGTTCCCGTAGTTGCGCCCCATACGGTGTTGCTGGGAACGCGTGGCCGCATGTAGTCTCAGTGCCTGACTGCCACAACATCCCAATTTGGGAGCCCCGTCGTGACAGTCTGGAACCTAACCGATCACTTAGCCGGACCCTTGCGCTATGCAACGTTATGGCAGCCAAAATGATCCTTCACACGCAGTCAGCACTGCCATGGCCCAATGTTCGAGTGCAGTTTACTGCACTAAAGGACATCTAGGCATTAGGGTTGTTCACAGTCGCCCTTTTTGCTCCCTTTTTTGCTCCCTTTTTGCTCCCTTCTTGCTCCCCTTTTTGTACCCTTTTTCATGCCTGGCAGAACATGTACTATAAAATCCAGAAAAATTCACCCCAGTCCTTTTTGAACATTTGAGGTGGTATGTGACCTTTGAAGAACAATATGAGCACCCAGGCTCCATGCAATGGAGAAAGGGAGCCAAAAAGGGCGCAAAAAAAAAGGTGGAAAAAGGGAGCACCAGCCTGGGGGTTTCACAGTCACCCTTTTTCGCGCCCTTTTTCGTTCACTTTTTTTTTTTTCAATTTCTCCAGAATTGCAGGTAGGACCCCGTTCTTTTCGGTTTCCTACTCTTTTTGTACTTCTAATTGGAAAAGGGAAAAAAAACCGGGCGAAAAACGAAGAGAATGGCAAAAAGGGCGAAAAAGGGTGGCAAAAAGGGCGGGAAAAAGGCCAACTGTGAACAACCCTATTCTTCGGAATAGGCAGAAACATTCATATTGAATTTAAATGTTTTATCGCGGTGAAATCCCGTCAAAATTGGCCGAGAAACGAGCAAACAAGGACGTTCAAAACCACAAAAATCATAGCGCAAGGGTCCGGCTAAGCGACCGGTTAGGTTCCAGACTGTCACGACAGGGCTCCCAAATTGGGATGTCATGGCAGTCGGGCACTGAGACTAGGCCGCATGTGCAAGATACTCCTGTACGGCTCGCGGAAAGTCCCACTGTCCTCATCAAGGACATGGGCCTCGTCGATCAGCATCCAGCGAACAAGCACCTTGAATTTGGGGTTGTTCAAGAGCTTGCCAATGCGACGGCCTTGAAGCATCTGCGGGCTCATAACACCGACAGAGATACTGTTGCCTCCAGCGAATTCCGCAAAGAGATCGCGTCCGTCGCATGTGTAAGCTTCCCTTACTGAGTCTTCGTTGATTGCGATGGCTTTAAGGCCATATTTGCGGCCCACTTCTGCCTCGATTAAATTGAGTTGATCATGACTACCTAGTATTCTTTAGGCTCTGTTCTCACCTGCTGCTCTGCAAGGACTTTCATTGGCACGATCATGATCATGAAGGCAATGCCGCGCTCTTGACGTGCCTGCGCGGCAATCAAGGGAGCGAAGAGCACGATGCTCTTCCCTAAGCCAGTCGCGACGACAAGGAAGAGTTCATGTCCGTCATTGAGATCTTTACCGTGTGCGAGCTGATGTGGGTACAGTGATGGAATGCCCACTAACTTTAGGTAGTGGGTCCTATAGCGCCCTATCAATAATTTTTGAGTGTAATGATTGAAATCACTCAAATTTGATTGATGCCTTGATCTTGTCCACCCAACTGAAAATAATGAATTGATATGCGTCGTTCATTTCTCCATTGTCACCAACATTTCTCCGGAATGCCGAGTATTGCGTTAACTGGTCAGTCACACGTGCTTCTCTTTGGCTCTGTTTGTCATCGGCCTTTGAAAGTCTTTCAGCTTCGTACTCCCTCCTTCTATCTGGTGCTTTCGATGTCTGTTCTCGTTGGCAGTGTGTTCACCTCCAGTGTCTCGATCTCTCTCACTCTCGATGTTACCGTTGTGTCCTTCGATTTTCTCCGGGCTCGCTTCCCATCCCATCTTTCTCAGGAACGTCAAGCGCAGCGCCTTGCCTTT
Organism: Mycena leptocephala; assembly: GCA_029378395.1. Classification (NCBI taxonomy): domain Eukaryota; kingdom Fungi; phylum Basidiomycota; class Agaricomycetes; order Agaricales; family Mycenaceae; genus Mycena; species Mycena leptocephala. Next base: position 56,259 of record JARJLF010000937.1, read on the forward strand.
ACTATAAATGGGGGTCCTCATGGCAGCTTCACTATGGAACCGGCTTGCTCTGTCTCTCATGTCCTTGCTACGGATGTGTGCATGGCCCTGGACTAGAAAACGGGTGTTCAGGAATGGCTCATTGGCCTGGGCCTACCGCCCTCAAATGTTTTTGACCATTTGTATGCATTGGTTCCTCGTAGTATGTTGTTGTTGTAACGGGCACTATGGACGCTATATCTACACCACAAACTCCCGTTCAACCGGGAGTTGTACTATATTTTTTACTCTTTTGTCTCTCTCTATATAAGTTCTTACGACGATCCTTCAGCGCGCTGTAGAGCGCGCTGGTAGTATTATGTCAGATATGTCACGCCTGTCGCGTAGTATTAGGTAGCCGTGATACCCAAATAAAGCACCTTTTCTACCTTTACCCTCTCACACTGAAAGCCGCCGCGCTTACCTGGCCCTCTTAATGGCAGGCAAGCTTGGAGGCCTTATCGTGAAGGTAAGTTGCTTTTGCTCTTCTCTCACTTCAGTTCAGTCCGCATTGCCCGCGCTACTGAGTTGCACCTCGAGAGGAAGTCCACTCGGGGCTAGGAGCTCGAGATCTAAGGAGGTCCTAAGCTTCTCGCAGCTCCTGCGCCACTCGTAGAACGTACACCATTCGGACGGCTTACTTGTAGCTCGGCTCGCCAGACGCATCCCTCGGTGGTCTACTCAACTATAAATATTTGCAGGCTACTACTCGACGCATCCTACAGTTGTATTCACCTCTTCGACCTCTTTTTCAATGGCTGTGTTCAGCTGGTTCATCCGAGCCGCTTGCAATGTCCGAACGATGGCAGCCTGTCCCTCTTCGTGACAACATTAACGGTCAGTGATCATGATGTTTCCATGATATCACCTCACCAGCCGAACCCCACTAGGTTCCGAACCCTTGAATCCGGCTAATATCGACAGATCTCAACTGTCTCACTGTAAGTTGATTACCTTGTCGTTCTCGAACCCTTCCTGATCTTTGACCTTAGATCCCGGTACTTCTGTACCCCCGTCCGCGTGCGCGCGTGATTCTAGGTCTGTGCGCACGCTGTACCATAATAATATCCAATCCCAATCTGTGTGCGCGCATGATTATAATAATTATGTCCCACTTCAATATAATTTGTTTGTTCTGCATCTACTTCTGCCCCCACCTCCATCGCGGGGCCTTCAGATCAGTACACTATCACAGGGGGCATGCCCCACCGCTTAAAAGCTATAAGCCACAGCCGCTTATAAGCGGCGGGTAACTCGCAGGTTGCTCGCTTATTGATGGCTCGGAGAATTGGCCTCATGTTTCCCTCGTGCATATGTGTAATAAATATTGATGTGTAGTTGGTTCAAACCTGGGTAGTGGCGTTCCTTTTGAAACATTGCATTTTATTTAGTGGTGGCCTAAAAATATAAAATGAATGTTGGCTACACATCCAAAAAATTGCTGATATCTCTGTAGACATATTCTCTACATTGGCTTTTTATCTTTGCAACCTTCACAACCTTGTGTGCTTTGCTAGCAACTCATCGTAGTGATGCCCAGGGCAACTCGTTGAGCAGGGTACTCACTCCTTTCCCCAGAGAAAAAGTGGGGACAGCATCTGCCATCAGGGTGGGTCGCACTTGTGCTATTCTGTCAATGTTTTTTGGAGCAAAATTCTGGTGTACCTAACAACACACCTGAAAGAATCTCAATGATGCAGACAGAAAAATGCCTATAGAGTTCAGTAATTTTTTGGGTGTGTAGGCGACATTCCTGCGTATTTTTAGTCTGCTGTTAAACAAAATGCGAGGTTTCAAAAGGAACACCACTACCCAGGTTTGAACCAACTACACATCAATATTTATTACACATATGCACGAGGGAAACATGAGGCCAATTCTCCGAGCCATCAACAAGCGAGCAACCTGCGAGTTACCCGCTGCTTATAAGCGGCTGCGGCTTATAGCTTTTAAGCGGTGGGGCATGCCCCCTGTGTATGTCTGGGCTGGTCTGTTCCGCTGTTGGTTTGGATACCTTATTTTTGTCTCCCGAGCCCCTTCAGAATGTTTTCGGCAGCAATGATTATTCTCTTTGCACCCATCTATCCCTTCACGGCATTCCTTCCCAAGGATTGTCAGCTGCTGGATGTCGACTAGCATTGACGTTTCATTTATTATCTGGCATGTGTGCATCTGTTCTGCCGAGTGGGATGCGGGCTTTGCCTCATGAGGGCTGTAAATCTGCAGGCGCAAAATTTATATTCGTTCATCACATGAGTTACACTGCCTACAGTATCCTTCTGTCCACTTCTCATCTCTCTGAGGAGCAGATTTCTGTGCTCTCAGAAATGTTCGGAGTCCCCGGCTACGACGTGTTAACTCGGCTTCCGCAGAACGGGAACACTTGCTGATGAACCGCTCTGTTGCTCATCCTTTGCATTCTGTATTTGACGGGATAGATGGTTTGGCTAAACCTATTCTTGTTTCTCTGGGTGCCCTGCAGGGTATTGATTTGAATTCGAAGAAGGCTACTGAATGTCGCAATATTATGGCTGCACATCTTGGTGGTTGTTCATGTGGACTTCATAGATCTGGCTATCGGCATCTAGGCTGCGTGTCACTTTTGACTTTATCGCAAGCACACAACGGTGATCTGGATATGCCCAGAATGGATCTGGCAGCATCTATGTCAGTAGATTTAGAGTTAGCTCAAATCCATATCCTTGCAAGTGTGACCAAGACACTATCTAAGCGACCTCTCCGACGTGTTCTTGAAATGCACAAGGTGGAGTTCTCTACCTCAGACAGTACTTCTGCTCTGCGAAAACATTTGAGGTCATGCTTAAAGCAGTTACGCCTGGGGAAAAATGTGGACTCTTTCAGTCTGAAAAAAAAACTCAACATGATCTAGAATTGTCTGCATTGAGATCAGACTGGCCGCCGTGCCCATGACTAAAAAACGGGATTTAGTTGAGAATTTCCAACGGTTTTATTTTTTTGGAGCCGTGCGTACGTTTACCCAGCACAGCCCACTCAAGAATACGGACTTTGGCTTGTCTAGCTATCCTTTGCTGCCACTCGCGACATGACCCTGAATGGCAGTAGCTATTATAGCTCTAAAAGCCAGCACTCAGTTCTCCTGTTGGAGATTCCAGGGAAAAGGTATAGCCCCCAGTTCAGAGGAGTGGCAATCGGGACAGTGGTTGGGCAGGAGTTAACAGTGGGCTGAATTCCGTCTTGCCACTAACTTACTGAACTTGTATTAAGGCAGGTGGCCGGGGTGTAAACATGTGTTCAAGCCTCCCCATGGGCTACACCGAAGAAGTTAAAGATCTCTTCAAAAAACAAACCATGCTTTTTCGTGCTGTTGAGACCCTAGATTCAGGCGAAAGAGTGAGTTTTTTTCACGTATTCTAACGACAACTGACCCAGAATTTAGCCCTGTGTTAAAACTGAAGGGGTAGTTATCACCGGGTCAGCCATGATCGAGGATTTGATTGTGAGCTATTCAAATCTTGTTCGGATGGGTGATCCATATTTACAGTTCAGATTTCGGCCAAAGCCAAGATCTTGAGATGGACCAAAACCGGGTTCTTCCCACATGGCCCCAATCTGGCCATGAGAGTCTCTCTCACGAGGCTGGACACCGTTAAAGGTGGTCTCAGTAACAGCACAAAAAAAACATGTGGATCACCGAGTGCGTCCCACCACACAGACATTAGACATTGGTTACTCCATTAATATTTCTGATCACATCCGATTGCATCCACAGGTATATCTGCTGATTGCAGAATCAAACAGAATTTTCGAAGGTAATGCATTTGGTACTCAAGAGGTGGAGACGGATTGTTTGAATGTATATGATCTATCATTTATATTGAACTTCGAGTTGTGTTGTGTAGATACAACCACCAGTTAGTGGGCTCTGCCGCGACAGCGCGCTATAGTTGTTATGCCGCACTTCTGCCGCAATAGATTGTCAAGCCAGGGAAGAGAATTGACAGGAGGATCAGTGGCGATGTCCTCCTCCGACACCTCCATGCGAAATCCTGGGCACGTCTACAGCAGGGCTGTGAGTACGACGCGTCTTTTTGCGGTGGTGCTTGACGCATCGACGCGTTGGCCCAAATGGAAAGTTTGTTGATCGTTTGATGCAGTACATCACATGAGTGTTGGCAACGTTCAGCAATCTCATATTTCAAACTCCGAGGCAGTTCCTACTAGGCTGTACTCATGAGTTCAAGCCTAGGCGGAGACAAGACATGTAATATTACCAACGGGTTGTTCCCATCAGATCGATCACATCATGCCTGTATCGATACGGTTGATAAGACTGATAAGGCTCGCACCGTTCAAACGGTGCAGTGGGCGTCCGCGATGTGGATTCGGGCTGCAGAAGTCCTCCGGATTTTGTCGTTATGTGACCATAGCACTGGTGACTTTTGGTCCTCTCAAAGTCGGGAATGTGATACGAATCATCCAATGCATCAACCGTGCTGAGTCCGTGGGTTGATAAATAATAATGGAGGCACGGACCGTTCTGTATTTATTGCTTGAGGAAAAATGGGATACAGTTGTGGGACTTGATGCTTTATTGGTGATGCTGAAAACAATGTAGTCACAGTTAGATTGGGGCGAGAGGGGAACGAACGCAGACACTCACTTGAATTCAAAATTCCGATACGAGCTGAGTGTGTGTCTACGCCGCGGCCGCCCACTGATACAAAGCCGAGAATGCTGTAAAAGCTGGCAACAGCGGCCCACCTATTGTTGCTTCACTTCGCAGTTGTTCGAGTTGAATTCGCAGCATTGCCGCGTTCTCGCGTTCGCGACCCTCGAGTCGTTTTCGCGTGATCGAGGTTAGAAAGAGGGAGAGCCGGGTAGGGCAGAGTGCGGTATTTTAATTGGTATGCCTACTCGCCGAATGGATGAATAAGTGAGTACATGAAAATTTACCTTTGAACTCCGGCTCGTTCTACATACCTACTAAATTGAACTTGAACGACACGGTATCACTGCGGAACCCAGCAATTCTCGCACTCGGTTAAAATATCAGGAAATCTCGAAAAAATTGCTGCAGGGAAAACTGTTCGATGCCCATGGATGCTAGGTGCATAGGGCACCTCATAAATATCAAATATCCGGAATCTGGTCATGGGCATGGTCAGGCTTACAACAATCCCATAATGGCCCGATCAGACGAGTACGCAACTCGGTGATCGTGGGTCGACAAAATTAGAATCCCTCTCTATGTCAACGTCGACTCAACGACTGCCTTCTTGTCATGAAAGGACGGAAATTCTTCTATTTACGCCGTGCGGGAAACTAGCTGGATCCGCCCATAACGAACCTCCATGTTGGAAACACCGGGGCTCGCTGTTTATCGTTACGCCGCGGGCCGGGAGTTGCGCAATGGCCTCTGGATTCATTAAGTAATATTCCAGCCTTCTCGTTGTGCATTTTTTCGGCAGTCATTCTATATGCGCAGTTCTCAGCCTTGGTTGGATGAATCCCTGGCTTCATTTGGCCCAGATTTATGCCTTAAGTTCAAGCCTTACAGCTGCTGTGGGATTATTTGATCCACAGATACGCTGCCGGAGACTATCTGTTGGGTTGAATTTCGCACCTGCAATTACATAGGCCAGACTGCAACGCCGGTGATTTGTTGCAATTCAAATCAGTTGGACTCCGGCCTGCGGTTTTACAGTATACACTGTACTATGTAATAATTTAAACATTAATCTTTATTTAAAAGTCTCTCTCAGCGTGCGATGAAAGTATTCTTGGCAGGTGAACAGCTTCCAGCCAGACGCGGTGGAAAGAAACTGCCGATGATCGGACATTAAGTTGTGATGAGATCCGTGAGAGTCGGGGCAGCATGTCGGACTCAGTGAAGCGGAGAGCAAATGCTGGGAAAGGTGGGAGATCAAGAACCAATGCCAAAGAAATTTTTACTAAAACTCCGAGGAGTGGGCTAACCCATGGGTGAAAGAAGGGAGAGGAGGCTGGCGCGTGTATGGGCGCCAAATGGGCGCCAAAGATCAATTCATTTATCAACTCACACCATCTGGCATCTGACATTCCGGCGCTAAGGGTTTTGTATAAGTCTATCATCAGCATCTTTCTATCATGCCCCCCCATCTTTCCGTTCAGCAGCTGATAAATGGCAAACACAGAAACTGTGAGGAAATGCCTTACAATTGTATTCCAACCTGATTTACTGGACGTAGGACACACCAAATGTCCCTTCTGAGGACCCCGAAGGGCAGTCAGTCACTCAGCAGAATGTGGCTACAAATATGGTGGGTTTCTGAAGTGAAAAATATATATCAAATATATTGAATTAAAACAGCAGCCAGACTTGAGCATATCTCAACCCAACTCTCAAGATGTTTCACTTTCAGACCCCATTACAATGGAGTCTGAAGACCAAAATTCCGAAGATTTGGTGAATAAAAATGAATTCCATTCAGATTAAGGAGCTGAAGCCTTTGATAGGACTCTGACTCCGGCAGTAATGAAGCACAGAATTCGGAGGATCTGGTGAGCGCACAAACAGAATTTGTTACAGGGAAACTGAAATTCCCGCAAAGGATTGGAGAAATCCAGAAGCCATTGCACTGTTGCAAGAACTTATAGAACAGACTCCTCAAGAGGATCCAGATCTGCCATTATATCAACAGCTGTTGGGGGTACTTTTTATTGAGAGATATAGGGAGTCAGGCAACTTGAATGACCTGGAAAGCTCTGTGAAGCACTCTCAGGTGGCAGTAGACCTGACTCCACCTGGACATCCTGATCGAGCAGGCCAACTGCAAGGTCTTGCAGTGTCATTCACAGATCGATATAGGAGGCTGGGTGAGCTGAAGGACCTTGAAGCTGCACTGAAGAACAACCAAGATGCAGTAGACCTGACTCCACCTGGACATCCTGATCGAGCAGGCCTACTGCAAAGTCTTGCAATATCATTCTCAGATCAATATAGGAGGCTGGGTGAGCTCAAAGATCTGGAAGCTGCACTACAAACACATCAGGAGGCAGCAGACCTGAGTCCACCTGGGCATCCTGATCGAGCAGGCCGATTGCAAGGTCTTGCAATATCATTCAGAGATCGATATCAGAGGCTGGGTGACCTGAAAGACCTTGAGGCTGCACTGAAAATCAAGCAGGAGGCAGTAGACCTGACTCCCCCTGGACATCCTGATAGGGCAGGCCGATTGCAAAGTTGTGCTGTATCATTCACAGATAGATATCAAAGGCTGGGTGACCTAAAAGACCTCGAGGCTGCATTGCAAAACAATCAGGAGGCAGTAGACCTGACTCCACCTGGACATCCTGATCAAGCAGGCCGATTGCAAGGTCTTGCAGTATCATTCAGATATCAATATAAGAGGCTGGGTGAGCTGAAGGACCTGGAAGCTGCACTGAAGAACTACCAGGAGGCAGTAGACCTGACTCCACCTGGACATCTTGACCGAGCAGGCCAACTACAAGGTCTTGCAGGGTCATTCTCAGATCGATATCGGAGGCTGGGTGAGCTGAAGGACCTGGGAGCTGCACTGAAGAACAACCAGGAGGCAGTAGACCTGACTCCACCTGGACATCTTGATCGAGCAGGCCGACTGCAAGGTCTTGCATTGTCATTCACAGATCGATATAAGAGGCTGGGTGAACTGAAGGACCTGGAAGCTGCACTTAAGAACGACCAGGAGGCAGTTGACCTGACTCCACCTGGACATCCTGATCGAGCAGGCCGGCTGCAAGGTCTTGCAGTGTCATTCACAGATAGATATAGGAGGATGGGTGAGCTGAAGGACCTGGAAGCTGCACTGAAGAACAACCAGGAGGCAGTAGACCTGACTCCACCTGGACATCTTGATCGAGCAGGCCGACTGCTTGGTCTTGCAGTGTCATTCACAGATCGATATCAGAGGCTGGGTGAGCTGAAGGACCTGGAAGCTGCACTGGAGAACAACCAGGAGGCAGTTGACCTGACTCCACCTGGCCATCCTGATCGAGCACTCCGACTGCTTGGTCTTGCAGTGTCATTCACAGATCAATATCGGAGGCTGGGTGAGCTCAAGGACCTGGAAGCTGCACTGAAGAACAAGCAGGAGGCAGTTGACCTGACTCCACCTGGCCATCCTAATCAAGCAAGCCGACTCCAAGGTCTTGCAGTGTCATTCACAGATCAATATCTGAGGCTGGGTGAGCTGAAGGACCTGGAAGCTGCACTGAAGAACAACCAGGAGGCAGTTGACCTGACTCCACCTGGCCATCCCGATCATGCAGGCCAACTGCAAGGTCTTGCAGTGTCATTCACATATCGATATCGGAGGCTGGGTGAGCTGAAGGACCTGGAAGCTGCACTGGAGAACAACCAGGAGGCAGTCGACCTGACTCCACCTGGCCATCCTGATCGAGCAGGCCGACTGCTTGGTCTTGCAGTGTCATTGACAGATCGATATCAGAGGCTGGGTGAGCTGAAGGACCTGGAAGCTGCACTGAAGAACACCCAGGAGGCAGTCGACCTGACTCCACCTGGCCATCCTGATCAAGTAGACCAACTGCGAGGTCTTGCAGTGTCATTCATAGATCGATATCAGAGGCTGGGTGAGCTCAAGGACCTGGAAGCTGCACTTAAGAACGACCAGGAGGCAGTTGACCTGACTCCACCTGGACATCCTGATCGAGCAGGCCGGCTGCAAGGTCTTGCAGTGTCATTCACAGATAGATATAGGAGGATGGGTGAGCTGAAGGACCTAGAAGCTGCGCTGAAGAACAAGCAGGAGGCAGTAGACCTGACTCCACCTGGACATCCTAATCAAGCAAGCCGACTGCAAGGTCTTGCAGTATCGTTCTCAGATCGATATCAGAGGCTGGGTGAGCTGAAGGACCTGGAAGCTGCACTGAAGAACACCCAGGAGGCAGTAGACCTGACTCCACCTGGCCATCCTCATCAAGCGGGCCGACTGCAAGGTCTTGCAGTGTCATTCACAGATCGATATCGGAGGCTGGGTGAGCTGAAGGACCTGGAAGCTGCACTGAAGAATGTCCAGCAGGCAGTTAACCTGACTCCACCTGGCCATCCTGATCGAGCAGGCCGGCTGCTTGGTCTTGCAGTGTCATTTATAGATCGATATCGGAGGCTCGGTGAGCTGAAGGACCTGGAAGCTGCACTGAAGAACAACCAGGAGGCAGTCAACCTGACTCCATCTGGACATCCTCATCGAGCAGGCCGACTGCAAAGTCTCGCAGTGTCATTTGGACATCAATAGAGAGTTTGCGGTGGAGCCACCCGGCGCCACCAGATGGCTCATCCGGCATGCGGTGCCGGGTGGCTACGTCATTTGGTGGCTGTTCGGTTGCCTGCTCGTTATGGTGTGTATCGAGTGCCTATTACCTTACTGAATACTAATGCTTTCTCTACCTATGCAGAAGCCCATTCTCGAGTCTACACTTTGCTGTCTGACTCAATATCGGGGTTGCTCTTGGAGTTTGGCAGCAAAGAAGGGTTGAAGTACTAGTTTCCGCCACTCCACCGGTGCGCACACGTGTACGGGCATGCATCTGAATAAGCATAGTATGTGTGGAAGATCAACAAACGTTCTCCCCACGCCACCTGATCAGCCACCAAATGACGTAGCCACCCGGCACCGCATGCCGGATGAGCCATCTGGTGGCGCCGGGTGGCTCCACCGCAAACTCTCTAATATCAGAGGCTGGGTGAACTGAAGGACCTGGAAGCTGCACTTAAGAACGACCCGGAGGCAGTTGACCTGACTCCACCTGGACATCCTGATCGAGCAGGCCGGCTGCAAGGTCTTGCAGTGTCATTCACAGATAGATATAGGAGGCTGGGCGAGCTGAAGGACCTGGAAGCTGCACTGAAGAACAACCAGGAGGCAGTAGACCTGACTTCACCTGGACATCCTGCTCAAGCAGAGCGACTGCAAGGTCTTGCAGTGTTGTTCGCAGATCGATACAGGATGCTGGGCAAGCTGAAGGATCTTGTGGTCATCCAGACTTATTATAATGAATCATTTAGAATTCCTACTTTAGAACCTGAACAATCGTGGTGGAATGCTCTCTCTTGGGCAAGTTTTGCTGAACAATTTCAGCCAGATGATTGTATCCGTGCATTCAATGCAGCCTTTGATCTCCTCCCTGAAATATTGTGGATTGGGCATTCCATCCCTGTACGCCATGATGCCATTCACAGGCTTGATATTTCGGGTGCAACCTCTACTGCTGTCCAAACATGCATTGATCTCACGCAATTTCATGTTGCTGTCAAATTTCTTGAGCAGGGCCTTGCCACTATTTTTCAACAAATGCTCCAACTGAAGACAGATGTTCATGCACTCCCACCTGATCAGGCTCAGAAGTTCTTAGAACTATCCTCAAAACTTTACAGTGGAAGATTCACTCACTCTCCAATCACCATTGTTGAAGACCGAAAGATATTGGTAGAAGACATTCGGAAACAGCCAGGCTTTGAATATTTCCTCCTTCCGAAATCCTACAATGTTCTTTGTCATGCAGCCCAAGGAGGACCTGTCATAATCCTGACCAGTCACAAAGCTCATTGTGATGCTATAATCCTCCTCAATCCAACTTCAGATCCAGTCCATGTTCCACTCCCAACTGTCACACTAGACCTGCTCAAATCACAACGAGACATGCTGACAGACTTGCTTCGGTACTGCAATGTTCGAAACCGAGGCCAATCCTCATCCTCCAGACTCTTTGCCTGGTGTGAACAATTTGCACACAAATCAACTCAGGAATATTTTCGAGATCTGTTGAACTGGCTCTGGGTAAATGTCACAGGCCCAGTCTATGCAGTTTTAAAATCAGTGAGTGAAAAATATGTGGTTCCTGCTTTCGCAACTAATCTTGTTCTTTAGCAGAGTATTTCAGATGGCAGGCTCTGGTGGCTGCCAACAGGTGCATTTACAGGACTGCCATTACATGCAAGCCCACCCACAGATGAATTCATCCATTCATACACAGCTACCCTGGGATCTCTCCTCGATGCATATGCTAAAAAATCATCCAACACTGCACCCAAATTGGCGGTTGTTGGAGTTACACACACTGATTCCAACAGAAGTAACTCCCTCAAAGGCGTAGAGCTGGAAGTTAATAAAATCATCTCCATTGCCAAAGACTACAATGTCCACTGCCTTCTGGGAGATCAGGCAACAGTGGATGCTGTGAAATTGCAACTCCAGGATTGCTCCTGGGTTCATTTGGCTTGCCATGGATATCAAAATCTTGAGTTCCCCACACAGAGCCATCTCCAGCTCTACGGAGGCAAGTTGGAGTTGGACACAATTCTTCGCATGCCTCTGTCCAATGCACAGTTTGTCTTTCTTGCTGCATGTCAGACAGCCATGGGAGATGCCAAACTTGTGAATGAATCATTTCATCTGGGTGGTGGATTCATTACTGCAGGCTTCCAAAGTGCAATTGGAACAATGTGGTCGATGAATGACAGCGATGGCCCTACCATTGCAGAGATTGTGTACTCTCATCTGTTTCGTGAAGGTCAACAGCCCACACATACTGATACAGTGGAGGCTTTACAACTTGCAGTCAAAGAGCTAAAGAGCAGAAATGTTCCTTACGAACGATGGGTGCCATTCATTCACATTGGAATCTGATGTCAGTATATTATAATTAGTTTTCTGTGAGCTTATCAGACTAATATGCTACGGCCCTCCGGGCAGACCTGGTTCCTCCGTCCCGAATACCCCTCATTTTCTGAATGGTGCTGTTTCTTTTTTTATGGAATGCACCGTATTACATATGTGTGGGATAAAGGCGGAATGATCCAAAGACTTCTACAATGAGCAGTGCCTTTGCCTCCAATGTTGTCATCGGCTCCTGTTTAAGATCTTGAGGAACAGAAGAATGAAGAGAGCACTTATATCTTGAGTTCAACATAATATCCTCTGGTGCACAGCACTATGCTTACTTGTATGATTTAGATGGGCAAATTCTGGCTGCGGTGCGGCTTCCTCCAGTGCTGAGGCAGGTCCTTCAAAATCCCTGTATTTTGAAGGTCAGTCAAGCGGTGGCAGCCGACCTCAAGTATCTGCAAGCGGCATCCAACACATTTACTCCTTTCGTTGGAGCAGTTAATCTAGCAAAATTCGCTAAAGATCACTTGGCCGTAACCTCAGCAAAAAATTGGACTGGCAGATCTGAGCGCTAACATCAATTATTGGGAAACACCTCAACAAAATTATTTCCGAACTTAGCACTGCATAGGAATGGGAACAGCTATCCGAGTCGCAACTGCGATATGCAGCCCTCGATGTCTATGCTTGCTCTTGTCTCTATGTCCCTCACACACACATCCCAATCCCTTCACTTCTTCTACTCATGCCCAGTATTGGAATGTCCGTCCTCTTCAATGCCGATCGGACCCGAGTAATTGCTCGCGAAAAATCAGCGCATTAGAGTGCAGCTACGACGACATCAATATCACTTCGACACAATATCTAGTTGATATTCCCTTGGTTCCCGCTGCCATAATCACAACTCATGGCAAACGGAAACTTTCTGATTTCGGACCTGTCCCCTTCAAGGTGGTTTGCCTTCGCAGCCAGGCTGAGCCATTTGCGCTTATCTACCCAGCTCAATTTTCCATCCGCTATACCACCCACTAGTCTGTAGTTTACCTGGTGACAGGTGTATGGAGATCACAGTTATTACATAAACATCGGAGTTTGAATTTGCCTGCGGCACTTCCAACCCCCTCCCCATGTGAATTTTGGAGGCAAAATGAGTGAAATTTGCATATTGAAGACATCTACCTGTTCACAACAGGTAATTCTGTCCATGTAGGAGCTGGAACGAAACGGCTGCTCGGTCAGCAGCCGAACCATCAAAACTCGGCATCTTTGGTCTTGATGTTTGTAGCTGACACTTCACAGAAGACAAGACTCAATTTGAACCACGGAACTTGAATCTTACCCTAAAATGTGGAAAGACACATTCTGAAAGCCATCTTGAGATCCAGAATTTTTTTGGTTTGACAGGTAATTGACAGACTACAGCAAAGCAAAGTATGAGCTCAAATTTTGTTGTACCATCTGTTTATAAGAAACTAACCACCCACTCCACCCCCATCAACCCCACCTCTGGCACCATCTGTTCCTACACCACCCAACGGAACTTCACCACCCAAGTTGACTCCACCCCTCCAGAGTGGTGAGCCCAGTTTCGGTGATTTGCTTGAAGAAGAGCTCAAATCAGGAGATGTTCACAATCTGGCAGCGCTAATTACTATGACTCTGATGCGGAGAGCAGAAAGACAGGCGAAAACGTCCTTGGAGAAGCCGCTCATAACTGGGGTGTTTGGAAAACTGTCATCCGCAGTCGTGTTTTGAAAGGCGTGATCCATATCTTCAATATGTTTTACATCTCAGTTGCTCACGGGTTGCGGGTGGAGTTTGCCCGAGCACTTCGCGACATCATCTTCATTCCTGATCCTGTTGACAAGGCACGAATGATTACTTGGGGTTGCTGTCAAAACCCACGACAGGAATGGGACACCCTCCTCCGCTCATCTGCACAATGGCTCTGGCCCCATGGTGAACGAATCATTCCTCCACCAGAAGAGTTGTATCCTCTGGTGGCTGCCATCTTCCAGACATTCGGTTATCTCAAAGACTCTAAACCCGGGTTGCCATTGTTCAATTCAACTGCTTGGGCCCTTGCAAAAAATGTTCTCGAGCTAATCTAGAAGGGTTTCTTGTCAGAACCACCTGGAATACATACCCCTTTATTACAAGGTCAATGTTGACGAATTCGGGTTAGATTTATTGTGCTGTGTTCGCGGTTCAAATTATCCCGAAGGTGGTGTCCACCATCATCTACTCTCTTATATACCCACCTCTGATGCGGGAATTTGCTATGCAAACATCAGTCTCAAGGACTTCATTTGCCGACAGAACCTCGTTGTGGGTCATTTTTCTTTTGTATGCACTTGATCATGAACTACATCGAATTTTAAGTGAGAACTTACAACAGTACAGGCAAACACTACACGGAGCTTCAAGAACTTCCTTTTCCTTGAGGATGTCCTCATTAATCCTCGGTTCATCACGGGCTTGGTCAACAGTAACTGCTACCAACCAACAAAAGAAGTCGCAGGTGTCCTTCCTGTCCCTGAGGACATTCGGGTCAAATATGGCATGGCGCGATTTGAACCTTCCCTGAATGCCACATGCCACACCACCATCTCGCCGCCCTACAAGGCGGAAGGCCATTCTCCCAGTGCTTAATCAGGCAAAAATGGATTTATTCCGGACCATGATGTAATTGGTAATTTCTCGTCTGAAGAGAGTAAGGATTTGGAATGGCAAGGCAGACACAGACGTTCACATTTTCTACAAGGTAATTTCATCTCACTATTGACGATTCGGGCTTCACACAAATTCACAGTTGGCGGAACAGCTCAAAGTTTATTACAATTCGGATTTCCTGGTTCTCGTCCGCGATTCAAATCATAAAAAACTTCCCACGGCCGTAATCAGATCATGGGCCAACATCCAAGCCAAATCCAAAAAGCTCCAAAAGCCTGCTCAAAGCTATTTCTGCAATAAATTCTCTGCTCATGTCTCGCATCTCCTATTGAGCAGACAGCTCCAGACCAACATTTCCAGGATGCAACCAGGATGTCATACCCAAGCGAGCATGAATCGAGGTGGGCGGATTGGCCATATGCCTCATAATTGTTGATATGTCAGCACCGGCCCGGAGCTTGCGCACCGCTTCGGCCGACTTTCGGCACGCTTGCCTGCAGTTCACGACGGTCATCTTCGAACCATCTACTACGAGGAAACCTCTCCGAATTTCTAAGGTTCTGACCAACAGACTTGACTAGCTGTAATCTCAAGTACTAGGGAGTTATATCCCAGCAAGTGCGAACTCACGAATGTAGACGAGTCGACAACGGCCCGATGCTTGCGCAAGCGGATCGGCAGGCTTGCGCAAGTGCCATTCGGCATGCATCAGTAGCACTACAGGACTTGCGTATGCTTGTTGCTTACCTGTTGCAGATGTTCAGCACAGTGCATCACTTCGGCACCCTACTTACGCGTCAGTTTCGGCACGTCAACACAACGTGAGCTCGGCTGCCTTACGCATCAATTCGGCTTCTCACATTCCCACCGTTAGAACCGAGTTTCTTCTATCCCAGGAATCGCCGGTGGCTATGCTTTACATTTAAGGTCCCGGACACGGGTCGTTTGGCTTCGCATTTAGCCAGAGACGTCGGATCTGGTCCCGCTTTTGGTTTCCCCACACATGGAAAACATCCACTCTGATGACTTGCGAGGCTCCCCACCTTTACGCGACAGTACCTTGCTCTTGACTCTGGCTGATGATCCTGCAGCTCCACTGCCACTGCTTAGTTACAGCATGTATATCTCAGCAGCCCCCCAGTCTGCAGTGCATCTTACTGCTCCCGGGCCGCTCGGGGTCGAAGCCTCTACCTCTGCCGCCACTGTTGACCCAAGGGAATACAATTCAGCGATGAACAATTCTGCGTAGAAATTTAACTTTAATCTCACTATTTCCGAACGCGATGCTTTTTGCTGGGCTCTTCTGGGGTTTCACCGTTCCCTCCTCCAATGCCAGTGTGCGCTCTGGCTCTTTGTTCCTTGTCTTGGTTCTGTGAACTCGAATACACCTTCTGTTTGGCTTACTCTTAAACCCATCACCTGGAATTCGAAATCAACGCAACGGCGCGAGCTGAGCTGATATCGACTCCGACTCTGATATTCGGTTTTCCGTTTTTTCTGCTTCTTCAGGATGAAACACATTCAGATCTTGCGAGTGGAACAACTTGAAGAAGTCATTGGAACTATATTTTATTTTGGCTGTGGCAGTTTGAATCCGCGCTAACTTAGTTCAACAGTAAGGGTGAAAGGGTGCGCCCGCTGTGGCTCAGCGTAATTAAAATGGGACCGTTATGCTGGAGTCGCTCGCTCGACTCAAGCCCAGGCCATGTTGCACTTCCAGTCTCTTTTTGATTATTATTCTTTTGAATTTGTTCGGCTTGAGCTCTACGTTGACCGCCCCACACATATTGTAAATGATACTGGTACAGGCACAACGCAATCCATATTGGCTCTATCGTCTCGAATGGAATGAAAAATGGCTCGCCGCGAACACCCAGTTCAACTCCGAGTCCGAATCCCAACTAAACTTTTGCACTCAGTATATACTGAATCACTGGGGGTCTGATTTTGCGAGGTCCGTTGTCCCGTTCGAGCCACGAATCTCTTCAGTTCGAATGCCCCTTGCCAACATTCGCAGATCTAAGAGGACAAGCCCATCGCAAATGCAATCCTCGGTGGACCAAGATATGCATATCAAACACCCGGAACAAGTGTATTGTGAATTTTATTCCTCCGCAGTCAGTCTGATTCACATGATAATAACTTCGAACTTTGAAAGAGCGCTCACAGCCAAAGGAACAAGGTCTGGTAGCGGAGGTCAGCACCCGCCGTCAATGAGTCGAGTAAGCAGAAATCTCACGGAGTTATTCGCTCAATTTGAGCTGGATCTCGCACCATATCTCCCTTACATGCCAGACAAAGATCACGTAACATCATAATGTTCACGGGCACACAAGAAAGGGATGGCCCGCACCCGCAATCAGCAACTATAATCTTAGTGGGATACTCGTTTGATTCGACCCTAGGCCGTAGCTTGCTTCGCAAGCTTTTTTATTTTTTATTTCCCGTGTTTGCCGTTGAAAATATGCTAACGTAAGGCATACTTGATCAAGGTGTCACCGTGTTCTTAGATAACGACGCGACGTGGGCTCCGAGTCGGTTACATTTGGGATGCGTTTTGGACGCGTCGCAGGGAGAATTGTCTATATCTCATGGACCACTTGCATTAAAATCTAGGATGGGGTCTTGAAATGGAGGTAATTAGTGTACAAATTGAATAGTGAAAGCAGCAAACTGTGCGGAATTTGTGTCCAGTGCAGGTAACGTGCGAAGTCAAAGGTTTGTACTTTTTTCATACCACCTGATTTCAATTTGTGGTGGACGCAATAATTGGGCGCTAGGCATACAAATTTGGGAGGAGGGGTACTTCGATGTGGCGAATCGACCTAGGCCGTCAGCTGAATGCGAAACCGACGGGCAAGCACTTGTTTTGAGGCTGCAACGGGCCGAGGTCTTGGTTGTGTTTCGCACGTAGCCTCCAAAAAAGTCCCGTATTAAAAGCACCAACATGGGGTAAGGATTCACGGTATGGCAGAGGTCAGGCTGCAGGAATGTGGGGGGGAGGGCATAAAAACGACCCTATGAAACTCAAAATGTTCGAATATTGTGTTAATAGTCGTAGCGCATGGGGATATCGAATGCTGTTTTGGGACGCGCGCGGACGAGTCATATGTAATCATACCGAATATTCTCATATGTTCCGCAATGCTCCATAGAGCAGAGGTTTGGCGGCTTGCCCGATGCCCGAGGCTATGCCCGAGACAATGATCTCACTTACTCCAGTTTCTTCCCTATCGGCTTTCACCATCAATTCTTCCACAAGAGTACTTATTGAATCCTCCCTGCTCGTGACCCTTGTGCGACGGTCAATCTTACCGCACCACCTCGTTGCTACACGCGTGCCCAATCCAATCAATGTTTCACTCCTTGAAACTAGTACTGCATCGACACCTCGCTGGATGAAAATTGGCCACTGATTGCGGTACTTCTTGCTGCTCATCCCAAGTTGCACCTGGCATTTGTCTCCTCGTCGCTCGATAGTTGCATGAGCCTTGTCAATCATCACCGCTCTGTTTCAAGACACTTCGGTGGCGATCGAGGATGCAGACACACATCTACGATACGCATCGATGATCGGGAAATCTCCGACTCGAAATCAGGTGCACGTCCGTGTTAGCCGGCTTTGTGGGACGAAACTCGAAATCCCCAGGCTCCCTCCTCTTCCTTGAATATACCTTCGCGCTGCATGGTCGAGGAGATACCATGCCGAATATGCAGAGTTGTATCGACGAAGTTCAGTGTTGTATTTAGGACAATTTTAACCGCTAATCAGGACCCAGGTTGCATGATGGTTTCCACCACCAGCTTAGCATGCACTGCATCTCTGGGCGCGAGGCTCAGAGTATATATAAGCCAAGTGTCCAAGGGGTACAATCGGTTTCTCTTTTCCCGCGTTCTTGCTTCATTCTTGCCACTTCCCTCATCCTTTTCATCACCGTCATGGCTGGCCGTGTTCTTCAACTCTTAGTGGTCGGAGGTGGCCTCACACAGAGTACGTTGCGTGATTTCACTCACGCGCAGATCATTTATTGGTATTTTCGACTCCAACTTAGTTGCTCTTGCCTCGCCGATGCCTGCCCTTCTCACCTTACTGGAGCCAGCCGGACTGACCGCGACGGTCTCCGCATCCATCGCCGGTGTTGATTTGCATGGGGCCACAACGTACATCCTTACCGAGTCAGCCCAAACCGGTACATCTGGATTTTTGACAGATCCATCTAGTTGAACTGACGCGAAATAAATGCACCAGCCACTGTAGTCGCAGGTCCCGACCATTTCGAGTTCAACGATGGGTTACTTGACCTCGCGTGCAGAGTGGACGGAACAGGGAGAGTGTGCACGATTGTGCCGCCTCCGGATGCGACCTCGACAGTGGTTTTCACGCTGCCTACAGCCATTACGGGGCTCAAAACCATGGTGCTCGACATTGCGCCCACAGGCAAGCCGAACTCGGCGGGAAGAAAGTCATATTCCGGCCTCATTGCGTGGAGTATCATTCCTCTTTCATTAGCCTCTCTTTGTATGTGAATATTCTGCTGGCATGGACCAATTGCGCGTGGAAATGAGCTCTACCCCCATGGTTTACCGCGACGGGATTGGGAATTCATTCAACATCCGGATCCTATTGATTGAAACACATGCTCGAGAGCGTGCCGTGACTTGTTAATGCAAAAAGTCCATGGATTTGTGCGGGTGGATTGATTGCTCGTTTTAGTGCCATGTTTTCCGAGCGTTCAAATCCATGCCGATCGCCTATTTTTGTGGGCCACATTGATTTAGGGCACACTGTGCTGGAGAATCACCGTTGCTTTTGCTCCGGAAGTCTGTGAGCAGCCTGGTGGCTGTGCAGCTTCGGTGGGTGGGTCGCGATACGATTTCAGTTCTAAGGAGCGTGCTCAAGCCGATCAGGGAAAAAGTTAAGGAAACAATCTGAAAGACTTCGGGGAGATGTTTTATCGGAAGCGGACCTGACGGACGTTAGTTGGTGACGATAACATGCGTAGGTTCAGTTCTATGCCTCCAGCGAACCCGGCCCTTGACTCAACATTCACGGCGCGCAGGTAGACGCGGATGACAAGAATCCCCTCCTCTTGACGAATCTGACCTTGATTCTCGTTGCCTTGATTGTGAACTATGTATTACCTCCGGAGTTTTACCGTGACCGTGCTTTTCTCCTGGACAAGAGTCTGCTGGTGCGATTCTGATTCGAAAGAAGAAACCAGGATTCATCCCAAATAAAAGATACCTGTCGCTGGGTTGATCTACATGTACCGGTATGTAGGCCAAACAATGACGATATTGATTCAGTGCGCCTATTTTGCTCGCCATACACATGCGCGGAGAGTTTTCTGCGAATCAGCTTAGCTGCGTAGAACAACTCAATCATATTTGAAATTCAAGGATGTACTCTGGTGAGCGTGAATCAATCTCATCCATGGATCCACTGATTCCGAATCGAAGGAAGAAAACATCAGCATTCATCCTACTCGCAAATCAAATAAATGTCGAGCTGTATTGATCTGCCAGTATGATTCTCTGCCCACCAGGTTAGTTGTATAATACAACTGGATTAGAAAATGTATTTGAAATTCAACCCTGTGTCTTCATGAGCCTAAACTAGCCTCATCCACAGTACCCTTTTTGACCTCGAAGTAACTTCTCGTAGGGTTTACTAGTCTCCATACATCATCTACACACCCCGAACCCGTCCCGAACATCAGGTAGGCAAACCTAAGAAAGTCTCCAATCTTCGCCTAGATTCTGGTTCCCCGACGAGTTTTACGTCGGAAAATTCCAACGAATACCTCAATCTCATTGATTTTTCGATGAAAACGTAGTCCCAGTGCGCAATGTGGAAGACCATAGAGATTTGATTTGCAGTTACGACTTCGGCCCTTAGGTAGTGCTCGGTGCTCCCAACATTCCTTCAGTCTCGTGGGTCAGTTCGCTGGTGCCTTGACAGATTTATGAGTTGTTCGTTGCCCTCTGAAGAGATATAAGTTGATATTTCGAGAATTGCACCATAGATAAGTTCAGTGTCAGCTCACCTACCACAGTTCAACTATGTATGTTCAGACACTCACAGAAAATCTACCCAAATCCACCTATGGCAAGTCTTCAGCTTAAGAAATCGCAATTGAATCTGAACATTGAACTCACGCGAGACGAGAAAAAACACCCCGTGATTGCTAGAATGCCCTGAACCTATGTTCCAGGATTATCTTTGAAATCGTCCAGCAACTCACCATCGTATATTTGCACGAATTAAATAAAGGGGGCCCATAATACTACGGATTAGACATATTTGTCCCATATGATTCATTGGTTAGAGCCGCGGTGGCAGCACATTCCTTCAGAACTCAACGAAACAAACAAGTGTTTTTCGAAGTTCAATACACTGGTTTCTTTGCACCCAAGGAACGTCCAACTCCGATTACTCCGACCTAACCCTTGCCTAACCAGTAGTTCCCTCCGCATTTCGCCTGCACAAATTAATTAACTGAATGATTCCCGACAGCGAGATCCATGGGCTCAGGAGGGTTACAGATTGGTGCTGCAGAAACGCCGGTTGAACGCGGTCTGTGTGAAGATCTCACTATTAGCCGACCGCAGGAGTAGTACTTGCCTGAGCTAGCACGGTGGATGCTCCCGTTGATGAGTGCCGAGGTATTACGACGACGTCGGCGATGTGCTTCAGGTAGCAGTACTAGTCTGACAATGTGGAGTCAACTAGCCAACCCAGCAAAACATGCGGGGAATACAGACGATTTACAAGGCAAGTAGAATGTCATCTGAAAAACACTCGATCACGATCCGGAGAATATGGCGCTAATAAGTTAGTCGGACAAAATGCCACGGGTGGACTGCGGTGACAGAGCTACACATGTCTCGTTTTGCTCGACCGGGAAACGAGGGACCAACCGATACATCAGCTCCAGACATTGAACTGTGTTCTCCCAGTTTAAATTTCGAACAATGTCTCGGGTCCCAACCCTGAGAGACCATTGACTCGGGACAACACGCCGCTCATCATCAAAAAGTCTTCCCCAATTCATTTGCAGAATTCTCTGAACCGGAAGTAATCGTCCGAATGGCACAAAGCTATGTTGCAAGACTGGGCTCGCAATTCACTGCCGCATGTATATTATGAATGGGACAGACAGAATGGTTTGTAGTTCGAGTACCATGGGAATGCCGCGGAATCCTCTTTCCACAGTCTCCGAAGTTCAATACACTTAAACCGTATCCGCAGACCGATTAATGGTGATACTCGCGTCGGGCCTTGAACTTTCTCAGTGATACTGTACACTAAATCCATGATGATGAAATTCCAGGGCCTCCGAGCAACAGTTAAGAACGGTGCTGCTCCGGTGCAAACAAGATATTGCGGTGAACGGCCACGGTAGATGCTTCTCGTTGAGGCGCAGTGCCGTGGTATTTACCTGCATTGGCCCCACACTGGCACAATGGGACATTACTTAACGCGGGACACAGTAGGGATAACGAGGTAATCCAATGAACACAAAGCGCCAATGACATAGAGATGAATTTGTGTAGTGGCCTGGGCCGCAGCCGGTCTTGCTTCCAGCTCTCCCTCGGCAGTTTCCTCATCGGGATCCGCACGTATTTCAACATTCGAAGGAATTACGCCTGGCAAATAATTTATTAGCTCATCTTAAGTTCGGGGCGGTTCGACCACATTTGGAACTTTAAGTTTTACATAGAACTTAAGTTTTGCTACCACTAAATACCATAGGCATGAAATCACCCATTTGACTTGGAACTTAAGTTCGACTTGAGCTCCCACCTCGAACTTAAGTTCCTGTAAGACTTAAGTTTTGAAATCAGTTCATAGAAAACCGTACATGTAAAACAATTTAGGAACTCACGTTTCATGTTTCTGCCGCTCAAGTTCCTCCGACGCACTTGAATTCCTGGCAAACTTAAGTTTTACGACGAATTCAGGTTCGGGGCGAGCTTAGGTTCTACAAAAAACTTCAGTTCTATGTCAAACGCGAAACCGAGTAATCTCATACCTGCTTTGGCCGTATTTTCACAGTGGAAATGAGTGAACATCAAGATGGGAGGAGAGGTGGCACTAGAACACTCGATGCCATATGGGCATACCAAGTTTTTTGAGCTCGTTCAGTGCGCAGTTGGGTGGCATTCAAATTGCAATCAGAGTCGAAGAGAGTCTGGACTCTGAAACTCTGAGTGACCATCCTGAGAGTTCAAAATGACCTATTGAGCTCAATGAAGCAAGAAAACTCAGTCTACAGCCTAACACTGGGCAAAGAGGCTGCGAAGATGGTGGTGGAAGAAAGAGGAGGACACGCCACAGCCACATTGATCGCCACCGTCAAACTGACTGTCAACTCGCACCTGTCACATCAATTCCTGGTTGTTCTTTGCGACCACTACACACACTCGCTCCTCACTCCGAACGCCCTGCGGCTGCCTCTATTCTCTCCTCAGAGACATTTCCTTCCCCTCCCTCTGGTACGGCACTCATAGTCCCCCAATCTCGTATGTGCCACTGACTTCAGCTTTCCCGTCTTTTTGTGCCACCGACCTCGGATGCGCGGCTTCTGTGGCACCAACTTGATTCTTCAAGGTTCGTGCCATCCAGTTGACAACCATGAAGGCCCTCTTCAATCTCTGCAATTTCCTAGACCCCACATTCCTCAGTCACCCAACCGGCCGCGTGTTTGCTTCCTCAGATCGTTTCATTAATGCATAGTGTGAATGGAATGGTGCGTGCGATGTCCATAAAAACATTCATCCTTTATTTACCACGGATTAGGGTAAGCATATACAGTGCGTACATGGACTGTAAGATGGGGGAACTCGGTCCAATGGGACCGTCGAGGAACTCAAGTTCGACACGATTCAAGTTGAGGTGGGACTTGAGCTCGACAACGGGCCTTGAGTTATGGTGGTGGGACTTAAGTTTGACAGAACTTAAGTCGCAGCGGAACTTAAGTTCGACGGCACTCAAGTGTTACAATATCCAATATATATATTACTTATCTAAGTCTAGGGGAACTTAAATGCGAGATAAAACTTAAGTGCGAGACAGATCTTGAGTTTGAGTCTGATGGATCAGGGTGGGTGCACACAGGTGGCCCAGTGGAGGTGGGACTTGAGTTCTGCCGGAACTTAAAGTTCCAAAATCGGTCGAAGCGCCCCGAACTTAAGTTCGGCTCATCCAGTTTCATCGCCTGGTTGCGGTTCATCGATAGGAGACACCAGACTCATGGGGTTGTCCGGCAAGTCACCGCCAGCAATTTTGTCCCGAATCTGGGCGGCAGGGGAGGCACGAAGTGCAGCCAGGTCATTGGCAGTGAATTTATGTGCTACGATTGAGGCTGGGATCGCCGATGCAATTTGACGATAGTTGTGCAAAGAGGTTGTGTTGATGATGAATTGCTCATCGTCGGCGTGTCGTATTCTAGCCCGAGGGATACTAGTTACCTCACGTTCTTGCAGAATTGAAATAGAATTTTGCGGCCCGCATTTTCCATGGTAGCAATCGTGCTGCAGATTTACCGCACATTCAATATCCTTGAGTTCACATGAGTTTAAAACGAAGATGCATCTGGTCTGCATACCTCGGGAAGCACCACAACAACCTGTTTTGTCCGCACAAGCACTGGCATATGCAGTGCTGCATGCAAGGTGGGTTCAACTGTAAATAACTCTATTGTGATTCGAACGTGGATGTTGTTAGGGCTTGTTCTAGACGAAGTGGCCGGTGTACGAATCTCGCGAATGGTACCAGATGAGAGTGATGAATATTCTCCCTTTCAAACAGTGAGCCAAGGCCGCAATAATGGAGTGACAGACCTACCCCTTGGCAAACAATTACATTCTACTTTGTCTCCCGTGCATGCGGCAAGTCCCTTCGATGTCCGGTGAAGACCCTCTGCGCCAGCAGAGAACCTAGTGGACTTCGACAGACCTGCCAAGGATTCTGACCTGGGAATTTTGCGTTCCAGAGTTTCTTCCCCAGGTTGACGCTCTGGAAACGCAAGTATGGTGCCTAAACCCGCCATGTCAAATTGTGAATAAATCAATGGCTGTGGACTTACCCGGCTCGTAGATGACTTTAGGTGGCAACCCAACCATGGCCACCATCTCTGGATGGTCCAAGATGTGGCGCATGATTCGGGGATTTGCGCATGTCCATTTTTGAGTGCGGGAATCTTTCCACCAACCCCCCGTAACGATGTGTTTGACGCGGTCAATTCCAGCAAAACTCCAGGAAAGATCTCGGCTCGGGGTTAGGCGATTGCTGTATAGATAGAGCAAGCTCTGAAAACAGCATTATAAACCTCATAGCGTTCTGTCGAAAACAGGATAGCGGGCCCAAAAAGGCGAATGAAAAAGGGATAGAGGAGAAAATGGAATATAGGTTTCGAAATGAGAATGCTCGGACTGCATTTGCAAGTTATGAAATCGTTAATGCATGTTTCCAGCTCAGCCTGCAAAGACATCAGTAGAGCGAAATTGCGCAAGACTATGTCAATCTTACTGTGTACGATTCGACATCACTGATTTCAGTGTGCCATAGAAGCACTGTAAGGCGTCCCAAAACTAGCCAGGCCTCTAGAACATCCGAAGAGACGAATTTATCGTTGACTCATGGCACTACATTGAACACCGCGCTACAGATGTGCTATGTCGTCTTTGGTGCAACCCAGCTCCAACGAACGGCTCGCAACCCGATCTTGTCACTGTTCAAGCTGACAAGAACGACACCACTCGGGCCTTCAGCACAGAAACCGCTGAATGCTGGATCAGTGGGTTCGAATCACAGCTTCAGCAAATGTCGGTAAGGTTCCCAGGGGTAAAGGTAGAGGTACGGTGGGGCTGACCTCTACCTCTACCTCCAAGACCTCTGACCTCTAGGAGGTATACCTCTAGGAGGTATACCTCTATCTTACCTCCCAAACCTTGAAGGTATACCTCTAATACCTGTCTCCCAACCTTCAGAGGTCTACCTTGGGGGGTCCTCGGCCATTTTTGCATAAATGTTGATTGATATTCATCAGAAACATTTACTTTGCTGTTTGCAGTCTAAACAAATCTCTTTTGAGATCCTAATGCACGGAGAAGAAGTTAATTGGCTTCTTACTGACCTCAACAAAAGGTCACATGGTTTGACAACTGTACAAATTGAAAGGATACCAGGTGCTATGACAAATCAATCACAAATATATAATCTGAGGTTGCTCCATAACCAGAAAATTTGCATTTCAACCTCCAAAAGTAAGCTGGGACCACAGATTGGCCATACCTTTTGGTACTCCAGACCTGTCAAGGTATGCCAAAGGTTTGGGAGGTTTCAAAATGTCTTGACCTCTACCCCTACCTCCTTGTACCTTACCTCTGACCTTTGGAGGTATACCTCTACCCTGGAGATCCTTAATGTCGGCAACAAACTACGATTTTACTGTCCATGTTATCATGCTGCTGTACAAGGAGAAGGTGGATCGCAGGATTATGGAGAAAGGCACTGGTTTATCCAAGGAATTTTGGGATGCGGTGGAGGGCAGAATAGCGGACAACGACAACTTGAACTAGATTTGTGTTTGTTCAGGAATGGCTTTTGAAAATTTTAAAATCCTGTTTCTTTCATATACTCTGCCAGAGTCCACTGGATTTTAGCGGGGCATCCATCGGATAGCAATGGATGCCGGCAGAATATTCTCTGACGGTGGAATCCGCCATATTCCAGTGGATTGCAAGCTGAGTATTCTTCATGGGGCTGCTAAATGAGTAATATCGAGCAATTGTACTTCATTCTAAGCATATAAGCGAAGGTTTTGGCCTCCTAAGACTTCGTGCCATGGCTCACAATGAGTCGCATCTAGCCAAAAGAGTTTTCATGAAAGACCACGTGACCGTGCCGCAGACTCGAAATATTTAAAGAACACGTAGGGCCCCATGGATAAATTCTAGCTAATTTTGAAAAATACTAGTAACACCGCGTTCCAAAATGCTTCTCCCAGAATCCCATAAGCATTGTCCTGGATATTTTTTAGACACCATGCTTCATTTACGATCCATTTGTCCGCTGGCATCTGGCGGCACTGGGGATCTCTGCTGGATGCTGCCGAATGAGCTTCTGCATCTGCCGGAGTATCCTGGATGCTGCAAGATGGACGTGCTCATCTGGCAGCACCCTGCGGATGGCTGGCAAGATCCGCTGGCCGCCGGACGCCACCACCTTTGGCGGTGCGGGTATATTACTGAGAAAACATGAGAATTATACGCAGCATGACGACTACCCTAAGTGACCGATAATATGCAGGTTTGTGCGTTAAATATATGGTATAGCTTAAGATCTTGGCTATAACGAGCACTGCAGATAATTCGTCGCACTGTTACATTTTGCACTGTTTTAATTCAATAAATGACCCAGCATATATCGTGAGCGGGAGTGTGTGTTTAGCGTCAGGTTAGTGTTGCAGTGACGAATGAAAACTGACCATTGAAACAGAGGTGTGCTGCGTGATACAAGTATGTGTTCGCTGGCCTGAGTGCTGGCCTCGTGGCAGCCTGAGGGTGCGCACAACTCGAGCTGTTGCACTGCACTAGCTCTTCGTACGTCGAAAGTACAGATCTATTGGAGGGAAATTCAGGTCCACACGTAATGCTGAGAAACTTACGATGTTTGAACAATGAAGGTATGCCGCCTGTCGAATCAACGGGTTTGCGATGGTAACAGTCCGTTGTGGTTAAAAGATTCTGAGGTGAGCAGTTTGAAAATCTGATGCTGTTTGTTGTAAACGAGATTTGGCTGTAAAAAACTATGATGCGGTACGCTGCAGTCGCCGTACACCCTTGTACAATGCGCGCACGTACACATGCAAGGTAGTCGGCGGATTCCTTGGATGCTGGATTGTGTAAACCTGCTGCGCATGGCGGCACCCGTGCGAGTCTACGGGCTTCAACGCGCAGACTGTCCGAGCTGCAGATTTCTTAACGAGTCCAGGTGCAGGCGCAGGTGCGGCGCATTCGGACCCGCTGCCTCTGGGCGTGACCGCACCTTCGCCATACGAGTTGGTGGGCGGAGCTTGCGCACCGCACTTTCACTTGGGCCGTCCCAGCACTACCCGGGTATCGACGCTTGTGTCACACAGCGCGGGACCCAGGTAGCCCGCACGCATGATGTCTCAGTGTGAGGGCGTTGTGATCTTACCCCGTGTGCATGGAGGAAGGGGGAAAGGAAGAGATAGGATTAGGATCAAAAGAGATGTGTACATCGTACATTGGACTACTTTCTCGACCTCACACCCGACATCCACCCGCGCTGGCATGTCTCTCCTCGCTTTCGGTTTGTAGACTTGCCTGGTGCCATTGAGAGACTGAACTGTGAATAAGTTATAATCAGAAAGGCGAGTTGCTCACGCTCACTGTTCTCATTCCTTGCTGTACTCGCCAACTCACTCGCCCGAAATCAGTGCGAGCCGACACGCCGGGCGCACTTGTTGCAGTCGGCTCTGGCTCGCAGACGCGCGCGGTTCCAGCCTGGGAGATGGGCGGGGCAGGAACGCCGTGCGCTGCGCTTGCACTTGTGCGGCCGGGCAGGCGGATCAGTGGTTAAGGAATGGGGATGGGGATTATAAGGCGTGTAACTATGCACCTCGTTCGTTTTCTCCGTGTTCGTCTACGCGCGCTGATGCGCCGTCTGCAGTGCACGAACCCAGAGGCGAGGGTTGGCGGGTACGCGAAGTGGAAAGCGGGACGTCGTTGCGCATCCTCGTTGTGCGCTTGCATCGACTCGGCGGGGATCGAATTTCGAGCGCGGTAGGGCGAGAATGGTACAGGGATCTGAAAGTTAAGTAGCTAAGAATCAGTAAGTATGTACATGATAGGGAGCGGTGCGGGCAGCGTACCTGCGCCGCAACGGCCGCACACGTCCCCGCAGCGTGGTCGTAAAGCGTGGGGACTGAGACTTGGGAGCGAAATCGCCGTTGTTGCGCTCGTTGGCGTGAACGCGCCGCATGGAATCGGGTTTCGAGCTGGATGAGAAAGAGAAAAAGAAAGCAGAAGCCCGCGTACGCTCATGTGTCCCCCTCAAACTCCCACCCATCCTCCCTCGTCGTCGACGACTAAGTCCAGGGCTGTTGCTATAGTCCACACGGCGGGGATTTGCGTACCTAGGGAAGTGAGGGCGGTGTTGAGCTGTTAACAAAGAAAGAACGTGAGAAGACATATTGAAAGACATAATGAGGTCCGTACGTGCCCTTCGACTCGTCAACCCGCATGAGGCCCAACGCGCGCCAGCTGCGGTGGAACAGCACATGGCGCACACAGCGCGAATTTGCGTGTGAGACATGTGCAGTTTTGTGTGCAATGTTCGCGGGGCGAGGGTTTGGTGCGTGGTGCAGAAGCGTGGGTTGGTGAGGGCGGGTTGCGCGGAGAACGAGGACGGGGCAGGGCAAGTTTTGGGGAGTGGGTCAAGCAGGAAGAATCGGAGGTGCATACATACGCACCTTAACGTTCGTGCGCAAACGGGTGCTGACACTAGGTATGCAGCGTGCGGGTGCAGGGCTCTGCAGAGAAGATAATCCCCGTGCGCACTGAGTTCAAACATCCCAGAGCTGGAACATAAGCTGTAAGAAAGAAAGGAAAGGGAGCGAAGACAGGTTTGCGCACCAGGAACTCCTGCCTCCTCCCTCGCCGCTGTCTCGTTATCGCGCAACACAACGCGGATTCGCACGGGTGTGACAAAGCTGGAGCCGGAAGGATATTGAACTGTGAAAATAGGAAGAAATGAGAAAGAATGAAAGACACAAGGTGCGTATGCACCTTTCTTTCTATTCGGATCCCGAAATAATTCCTGATCCATGGCTTGATTTTCATCCCAGAGCAATTCCCAGAGCGAAGGAGACAAGAAGGAGAGGCGCGTTTTGTTTTTCTGTATTGGAATACACATAAACTTAATCTGTCTTATGAACCTCGAAACCGCGGCTGGGCAGGAGACAGGCAAGTAGCAAACAAGATACCCGCAGTTAAATCAGAGGAAAGCAAGAGGAAACGGCATGGATGCGCGGCCAAGCCGAGACCGCGCGTCCATGCCGAGGAGATGCGCCAGGACGCGCCGAGGTGGCAATGCCGGTGACGTAATGAGTCTTATCGTCGACGCGCGTTCGACCCCGGCAGAGCCCATTTATTTTTACTACGAGGCTGACACAGAACCGGAGAGAGCCGAAACCATGCCGTCATCGATGATGGCATCACTGATTGTATCAAAACGTCTCAGAGGAATGCTGTTCCGAGACCTGGTATCCTACGGAACCAGGAATTTATCTATTCATTTCGTAGTAAGTTGATCTCAGCAACTTCAGGTAAGTCAATCTTGAACCATGCAGATACCACTGGAGGACGAGTATTTGTCGAAACTTGCTACGAATTTTCCAGCACTTAAACTGGTGTCAATATACATATACATTCATTCTGTTTTCTTAAAAAAATTTCACTCGTCGGGGCCAGCGAGGCACAAACATTTCGGGTCAAGCTCGAAGTCGAAGTTGGATATATAGCGATGTGAATACACATCTCAATGTTGGAGCCTATAGTCAGTACAGCTAAAGAGAGTAGTAAAGACTCAAAGCTTGAATAAGATGAGCTATGGTGTATAGAATATTTCACAGGGGGCATGCAGCGTGGCTTATTTCAAAATAAGCCAGTGTTGCTTGTACACGGCTTATTCGCCGCTTGTGTCTGGCTTATCAATGGCGATAATTTCTGATGGCTTGGCTTATGATAACCACGGCTGATTAAAACCGAGCAGGCTGCTCTGAAAGGCCGAGGACTGGGCGAAGGGCAGTCAAGATGGCACGATTCGCAGGAATCTATGGAAGAGGAGCTGAGATTGTCCAGACTCCGGAGAGCAGCAACACTGCAACAGAGCAGCAAGAGATTCCTGGAAGGGAGCTGAAATGACAAATTGCAGCTCGGCCACAACTTAAAGAATCACGCTTCTGCGTTCCTACTCTGCGTTGTATGCCAAAGATTTATTGAAGGATATGGTGCTGGAAATTTAATTTGTGTGGATCTCGAGGGAGTACGAGTAAAACGAGCTTGTGTCCCTATGTGATGGATATTCAGACCCGATTAAGTCTTCATGCACCCGACATGTTGAAGATGACTCGTGATTACTCAGAGTTGCGGCAGTTCACCAAATATGGGAACTTGTAGATTGTTCTTCAAGTTTCCATGACATTCCCGCAATTCTACTTGACTCATTGTAGTAGTACTAAAGGGAGTCGTTCCCTCTTGTAACGACATCCATTCTTACCTCTGCAAATCCATCTAGATTTACCCTAAAATCTTGCGTGAATTAAGTGTGAAGCCCCGCGCTCACGTCGGCATTCAATCAAGCTAGTTCCGAGTGGTAAAGCTGCGTGCTTACTTCCAGGGCTAGAAGCAACCCGCAGCTGGTTGATATTCCCGGCTCGTCTCCAGAAGACTCACTCTCTAGACAGGTTGTTCAGGTAAACTACATTGATTATATAGAGGTTCTGTAAACCTAACTCTAATGACTCGTAATGAAACTAACCCGGATCTTTAACACCCTGAATCTGGACTTGTTGGAGCTGGCTGTACTCGGCCCGAACTGTGCTGCAGTCGGAAAATTCAATCCGAGTTGTTTCCGACTTAGTTGTAATATGCGTGTTCTGCCGCGGCATTCGGGCTGGGTCTTTTGGCACGAACACAAGAATCCGCATGGAAATCCTTAGGCTCGTGACCAACCGCGTTCGCCAAGCATGTGGCTGCGCTTATCACGGTTGGTGAAGCGCTGGGATCTTTGGTTGCCGTTTTGGCTGATGCCACCAAACGAGGTTTCGCACTTAGAATTTTAACGCTTCAAACCTTCTGAAAAAGTGCAAAAAGTTATATAGACAAAAATGGATATTTTTCAATTCTGAGTTGATTGATGCCAACTTGTTTTTTCGACCAAATATCGGCTCGCACTGGCTTCCCGCGACGACTGGGTGATCCATAAGGCATTCGGAGATGAGAACCATAGTCGTTCAATTGTACAATAAATTAATCATCAACGTAGTCATCATCCGAATTGTCAATCGCGCCATCATCAATGTAAAAGTCCTCTTCGTCCTCCTCCTCAAATAGGAAACCATCGTCGCCCCCATCCATGTCAAGCGCTACATCTGCGGCTGTGTTCCGGGTCAATGTGGGCTCTTCATCTTCCTCCATAGCCTGCTCAAAGGCTGAAAGTTGCTCCATATCACCCGGTTCATCCTGTCACCTGCTCACGTTGGCTTAAGCCAAATGCGTTGTAACGTACCGAAGTTTAAGCCACACTCAAGCGGCTTAAGCAGGGCATGTAATAGTGTATATATACATGTAGGTGTAGGATAATAAATGGCTTAAACCGCTTAAGCCGCTGAACCAATTTGAGCTCTTTAACCAAATCTAAGCCGCTTACGTGGCTTAACTCACCCGAAACCTGTGTCCCGTACGCTCACCAGTTAAGCCAAACTCGTCACTCACTCTGTTTAAGCCATTTAAATCAGCTCAACGGAGTCACAGAAATGATATGTTCACCGCTCATGATGCTGCCGAGGATGGGTTGTTGCAGATGTCATGCCAATGAGCTCTTTGAGGAGTTGGCGAGGCCACTGTGGCTTTGAGGGAAGATATGATGGAATGGAGAGAGAGATGGGATACAGGACACAAATATTGCCACTCACAAGGAGAGAGAGGAGGCTCTGCCAGGAAAATTTTGTTAGAGACACAGGTGCTGCCTTAGATTTGAACCCATTCTTGTGTGCATGGGACACACAGAAGCTGACTACAGTGACTGGGAGGTGAAAAGGAAGGCAAACCAGGGCACAATTTCGAGGAGGTTCACAGGCGAGATGGTGTGGGCCACAAAAAATAAAGTCTGAGGTTGGTGGCATGACACACCGGCATCGTGGCTGGTACAAGTAGGCGGAGCCTGAGTCTCACAGATTGTGTCAAAAGGGGGGAAGTCCATGTGTCAGATGAGAGAATTGGAGGAGAATGCGATTGTTGAAGTGAGGAGCAAGCAAAAGTTACGTGAAAGAGGAGAAGAACAAAGCGAAAGATACGTGACATGTCGCTGGTGACAAGGAGTGTCTCGGCATCAGTTGAGCCACGGCGATCAAGGTGGCTGTACCATGTCCTTCTCTTTTCGTCCACCACCATTGTCGCAGCCTCTTCTGCCAGCAATACACCATCCAGATGGCCCACTGTGAGTCTCCCCCAAGCCCAGTTCCATTGAGCTCAATAGGTCATTTCATATTCTCATGATTGCCACTTTCACTCTGAGTGAGTGCCACCAATGCCACCGACACGAAGCGCCCAAGTAACTTGACATGGCCATACAATATTGAGTATCTACTGCCACTCTTCCTCCCCCAATTCACTGTGCCCTCATTCTCATTGCAAAAATCTGGCCACCACCATACTTCCTGGTGTCTCACGCACAAGAAAGGATTATGGTTCTGGGTGAGTTAGTAAGCCAGTTGAGCGGCTTCAACTGGTTTAGCAACTCAGCCGCTTAAACCGGTTAAGCGGTTTAAGCCATTTATTACCCTACACCTACATGTACTGCAATACACCCTATATACACCATTACGTGCCCTGCTTAAGCCGCTTAAGCGTGGCTTAAACTTTGGTACATTGCAACACAGTTGGCTTAAGCCAACATGAACAGGATTTATGTTCATCCCCGTTCTCGGAATCATCGTCGTCGGGTGGAGTCTGCTCGAGAGTGTGATCCATGGAGACATCAGCAGCTACTGCCAAAGTTCCTGAAACATCTGGAGATGTATGCACATCGGATTCTGGCGAGCCGCCAACAAGGGGTCAGAGGCGGAGTCGGGATTGCAGCCGTTTGAATGATGTATTGTACTCAATTCAGCAAAAACACGACCTTTTACTTGATATACATCATGTTCTGCGAGACTTGCCATTAGCAGGGCAATATCTTCCTTGAGATCTGCGGGTTCGTGTTTAGTCCCTTGGTCGGAACCCAGTACCTGGTGAATTGTCGTCGATAGACAGCGAAGGACACTGATGCATGGTGCAATCA
This sequence comes from Mycena leptocephala, assembly GCA_029378395.1. NCBI lineage: Eukaryota > Fungi > Basidiomycota > Agaricomycetes > Agaricales > Mycenaceae > Mycena > Mycena leptocephala. Next base: position 89,673 of record JARJLF010000937.1, read on the forward strand.
TCTCAAGCCATTCCCATGAGGCGCCGCTCCCATGAGCCTGATAAATAGTCTACAAATAAATATTTTTAGCAACGGGAAACGAAACAAGAAAAGACAAGTACCTTGATCCAATAATTCATATGCTCCTGCATGAGATCTGCTTCGACCCAAGAAAAAGGGTTTCCTGTTGGATTCAGAAGCCAATTATTCAAGACAATTTTCCTAAAACAGAAAATGTCATTCAACATGGCGGCGATGGCACAAAAAATTGATAAAACTTACTGGATGGCAAGCGGCCATACATGAGTTAAATTATGGATGAGATGCATCATCTCATATGTGTACTTGGTGCGGCCGTTCCCACGGTAACTGAGGGCGAGAACCTTCAAGACAAGCACAATACGACCAGAATCTCTGGCCTTGATTGGATCAGTGAATTCCCGGCTGACGAGAGCATCGCGCAGGAGAAGACATGCATTCATATCTTCGGAGCCATCGGCCATGTTACGCTTCCACCAGAGATCAGACACAACAGAGGCATTGGCATATGTCCGCTGGATAGCCCGGGCGTGCGCTTCGAGCTCCTTGAAGCTCTGAATGGAATCAGCACATTGGTCGAGGGTCGATGCACCAGTAATGAGAAGGAGGCAGTGGAGAACTTGGGCATAGAGCGAGACAAAAACCAGATTGCGACAGGTACGGAATGGAGGCAGTGTTATCCTGAGCCACAAAGGGGACAAAGCCCGGTCGAAGACCGGAACTGGAAGGTGACCAGACGTCATAGAGTCAGCCATTCTCGCAACACCACAGCTCAGAAGGGTGAGCGACTGACTAGCCTCGGGCCACGTGATACTGGAAGAGCTGGAAGCCTAGGAAGCCGAACAAGAATGAAGAATGAGTTCAGAAAAGACATAACAGCAAGAGATAGTCTGAATCGAATACATCAAGGCGATGACCAGTGATGGTCGGGAAGAGGCCGGGCGATAGCCGGGCCGGACCGGGTCGGAGCCAGTATAACGTGGGAATATATGCGAGGGAAACCGGTAGAGGACCGGACGAAGGCTGAGAGTGTATCGGATAGAAGAGCAACAACATAGATGAACAGGGAGTCATCACAAAGACCACAAGAGAGTCCGGACCCGGACGGTGACTGGCAGGGAGCCAGGTGGGCCGGACGAAGCGTGGGAATAGATCAGAGGTGAAGGCGACAACCTCCAGAGTCAAAACCAAGACGAGGTGGAAAAGGGTGGAATCAGTCCATGACAGGAAACATGGAATAACGTTAATTTTCAGGATAGAGAATACAACGAAGTACATAGGGTTTATATACGCAAGTATACGTGTTGTATTCCTAAATAAGTAATGTCAAAGTAACATCCCGAAAAGGGAATAGAAGTATCAGAGGAAACAAAGTAAAGTCTAGATATGGAATAAGTGAGCATATGGAATCGTATAGACAAAGGGATGAACAGAAATGGATAGAGAAGCATAATGACATAAGATACCGATGTTCCGGCATCGGAGCCGGACTGATCCGGTTGATGTGTGACCGGTGTGACCGGTACTTGACCCGGACATGCAAGGGCGACTCGCAAGGGTCAGAGGAAGGGAAGGAAGGGCATAGATGAGATACCGCAGGTTAACAGTACCGTGGGAAGTTGGGATGGAACCGGATGGAAGACTGAGTACCAGGTGATGACATAATCGAGAGCCGGTATGTCCGGAAGTCCCAGAGGCGAGCGAATGGCAAGCGAGAGGAAGGGATGGGCCAGATATGGCCAGAACGAGGGAGTGAGCATGATACAAAGATAATAGGAAAGGGTGAACACTCAATAGCCTGACCGAGTACCAGATGCTGACATAAGCAAGAGCCGGTAAGTCCGACAGTTTCGGAAGTGTCCGGACGTGACCGGACAGTGAACGAGGGGAGGCGATAAAGCCGGAGCGAGGAGGCGAACTCGATGGAAAGATAAAAGGAAACAGGAAACACTCAGTAATCCTTCATTGCGTAGAAACCCGAGACCCGGGATTGAATGGGTCGTGAGAACAAGACGACAAGGTCGTGGGAACCAGATCCGGATCGACCGGATGTGATCGGAGTGAAGCCGGCATGAAGAGTTGCAAAAGTTTAGAAATTCTGTGCACGGATATAACAGGCAGGGATGAAAGGACAATGGGTGCCCGATGCAGATGAGTGTTGTGGAACGACAGAGATCCAGGGTTACGGGTACCACGATGTGGAACACCCCAGTGGGTGACAAAAAACCCATGCATGTCGGCAATTTTACCGTGAAAAAGACCTGGCATCCAGACACCCCACCCGAAGCCGGAATATCCTCCTTCATGCCCTGCGCGGATGTTGAGAAGCGAACGAAGTCACGCAATCGTGAGTTGGTCGCCTGCAAAGAATTTTACGACCCAATTCCAATGGGACAATCCCTTCACCCGAAGCTCGTCGTGAATAGCATCAACGACTTCTTCGTTCCTGACGATTGTTGATTGATCTATGTTCCAAGCAGTAAGAGGGTGAAGTGGGGTCTTGTGGAGCTCAATCTTATCCGGAGTTACTGGCAAGGCATTATCGAGAGCTTCACAGAATTTTTGAAATTTGTCCCCGCCATGATCGACAATGATGCGGAGAATGCAATGCTGAAGCGCTTGTCCATAAGTGCCATCTCGGGTGCGGAAAGGAGTATGTCCTCGATGGACAAAGGTGGGGCTTTATCGAACGACGCATTAAATCCTTAATATTCATCTCCTCGAGCCGCGCTTTCCAAAGTGGCCAAATGTCGCGCAGGTCCCATTTTCTGAGAGTCTAGCAAACAGTAAGATATGGGTGTCTTCTTTTAATTTCAATGGTATGTACCTGTTTTTCCCAGGACCTGTTCGGCGGCACGAAAGACCATGTTAATATTGTCATATGTGCCGCGTACAGACCAGTGGCTGCAACACTCCGAGCCATATCGCGCATCGAACCCGAGAGCTGTCTCAGGGTTCCCATCCGAAAGTTCGAAGGGCACCAACAGCTCCCCAGGGCCATAGGGTCGGGAGGAATATATGGAGGATCAGAGGTTATAGGAGTCGAGGGTGGTGTTGCCGGCAATGGTTCTCCAGGTTTTGTCTCGCGCGCGTGGCGATTTACGAGGAAGTGAGGTTTCTGGATCAGATTCTGGTAGCTCTCTGAGATTCCGAGGTGGGCCAGAACCGATATGGTTTGACGCTGTGCACCACTCGCATACAGATAGATGGCCATTATCCGCCGTGAAAAAATGTTTTTGTGACTGTATTCCCCAAGGAGAGCGAGCGCACTGGATGTTAAAATCTTTCAAAGACATTAGTAGTGTGGACGATGGTCGGACAGGACTCTGATTTACCGAGGCTTGTTTCGCAACGCGTGCGGTAAATTACTCCGAGCATTACGGGCAGATGTTGCGAAGGCCTCGAAGACCTTCATGGCCGTCTTTGCGTGCAGCTGGAGGAAGTCGTACATCGTCCACATGCTAAATCCGTCAACATAGTCTGCATCCACATTGCCTCCGGTTTGCAGCGCCTTCGCTGCTGTAATTTCCTTGGCCTGCTCTGCAATATAATCACTAGCCCATACATCCACTTCTTCTCGAGCAGTCTCACTGTTCTCGCGAGAGACCCATAACTCGAGAATTTTGGTTGCGAGGCCTGGACGTCGAAACAATCCGTTCCATCTCGTTTGACCCTGCTTGTAAATTGGGTCAAAAACATATAGCATGAGATCTCCGAACGACAACTTGTTGTCTACGAGTTCCTGCAGGATCCCATCAAAGATTTCTTCCCTTGTCGGCGCCTTCTCTGCAACCAAGGTAAGTGCAGCCTGCCTTTTTTTCATTCCTTTCTGATAGGCCTTTGCCTTTCTTTCGGCCTTGGTGCCGACAATGGGACTTGTATATATCAAGCCGTCACTAGAGAGGTCTGGAAGTGCCAAAGGCTGAGAAGGCCCCGCCACTGGCGAGCCTTCGGACGATGATAATATTGGCGAGGAGTCGGGTAAAGTTTCGTAAAATGCACGCTGCCGGGGTACGGGTGTTCCTGGGGGTGAAGATCCAGACAAGGATGGAAAGCCTGCCCATAGAATACCAATTTGTCCCGGGGAATAGCGTGGTCCGATTGTGCTCTCCTCGAGTTCGCTTTGGCCCGGAGCTGGTGTTGTGGAGTCGGAAGGTTTGGTGGGGGTGTCTGAAAGACCAAGATTGTCGTCTGACGAGACGATAGTCTTTCCATGGACAGCAGGCATCGTCGTCAGTCAAATATCGTATATTTCCAAATTAGGACTTGAAACAAAAGTGATCGAAAATTGCTCAGAGCGACATGCCACGCCAGCGAAAGAAAGGAATCGCCTCGAAGCCCCATGCTACTCCGAATCTACGCAAACCCGTCACAAAAGAAGACCTGCGTGGCCTGGAAGACAAAATCAAGATCAAATTTGACTGGGTGCACGAGCCTCGAGCGCACCAAATGCAGGGGATTGTCGCGCAGTTGCAGATGCGGGACGTCCTTGTCCATGCTGGCACTGGGTCTGGGAAGACGATGATCGCAGCAGGCCCGCATGCCCATCCCAGCAGCGAGGGGAAAGTAACCTTGATGATCTCGCCGTTAATCGCGCTACACGACGAGCAGGTTAGTCTCATTTGCATCATTTATATGGAACATCTCACATATATGTTATTTAGGGTTGAGACATTCCGGGAAGAATTTAAACTGAAAGCGATAGCCGTTAATAGCAGTAACGGAGGGTGTAAGCCAGAGGTCTTACAGGTGTGTTATCATGTCCGGCGCATTCATTCGAGGCTAACTAATCCATTGGCCAGGAGATCGTCAATGGGGAGCACCAGATTGTTTTGATCTCACCGGAGATGGCTTTGTCCCCACTCCTGACTTTCCGCCAAAACGTGGCAACCCAAAACCGGAAATTTGATGGCGGCCAGACGGCACGATTTGATGACGGCAAAGCCTGCCGTTGTTTGGCTGCACCGCTGAACGTCACGTACACACGACTCTCTCACCACCATCTCGCGCCGTCAACGCTCTACGCGAACAATCTCTGGTGCTCAACAGTTAGTGCTGCCGCGGCTCGGCTCGGCTCGGCTAGCCGTTGGAGCCGAGCCAAAAATAAGCCAGCCGTAACCAGCCGCCCAAGCCACGGCTAAGCCGCGGCTCAGCTGGATTTGAACAACTGGTAAATGAGTAGCGCTTGATACCTTCTTAGGCACTTACTAGCATAATAAGTGACTCTCAGAGCTCTGACGATGCTCCCCATCCTCTATTTGGGTCGCAATCATGCAATCATGGGGTTGACGAAAAAGTCACGTATCGTGACAAGAGTGACACACTGTCAGCGGCTTTACGTCGATTCACCTAATTGACAGCGAGAGCGTGCACATCTGAGCTCGTCAATGTATTCTAAAGGTTTGCGCCCTCATCCAGCCAAATATTACAGGCGCAAGTCCTTTGAATTAAAGAGTTTATCATTTTGGCGGCTCAAGGTGGCTAAGCCGTGAGCCAGCTGTCCTAAGCCGGCTTAGGCGGCTCCGGAGCCGAGCCAGCCGAAGCCGAGCCGCGGCAGCACTACTCAACAGCGAAGAGTTTCTCTTCCATACGCCCACTGTCGCTGTCAAATATGCTTGAAACTCGCGAATGATGGATGGTGGCCTGGGCCCGGCCAGCAATACTAGTGCCCGTACATCAACTCGCCCAGCTTATTTTTCGTCCTTGATATCTCAAATACTCACAATGGCCTTCATGACCTCTAATTCGATGGTCTAGCTTGCCAGAAGGAATAATGGAGGCCCTGGCTCTGCGCCCAAGTCCCAGAATGTGCCAACAACACATGCACAATGCATGCACGCCAATATGACTGCCGCAAATTCAAGCGTGAGGCGGCTATGCCTGCACCCGCACCTCGTTTCCGTGGTGATGGTCTCGCCCCTCTGTCAACATCTTCCTCCCCAAATTCCCAACTCTCTTTCCCCGTATTTGCTGTCTCTGTCGACACCAAGATCAGCCAGTACGTCTCCCATCATTAATCCCTGCCCTACTCCCTGCCCTCCCATCCTATATTATTACGGCACCTTCATTTCCCCCAGACCCGTAGTCTCAATATCTATTCACCTACGTGCATCCCAATTCATCTACCTCTCTGAAACCTATTCTTTTCAGTAGCTTTACTGTACTTTTAGATAATGGTATACATTGCATATATTTCCCCATTTCTCTCTTTTGGGCGACTTGTTATCTTTGAGCGGAACGCGGTTTACAGCCAACCGGCACGCCTCCGGCAAAGCCTCGCTTGCCGTTGTGGCCGCCATCAAATTTCCGCATTTGGATGTCACGTTGTGGCGGAAAGTGCGTTAGTCTTTGTCCCGGCGCTTCATTCGGGAAGTGCTGAGAAGTGCAGAATTTGGCCGGCGGATCCTGTCGATTGTGGTCGATGAAGCCCACGTCGTCTCGCACTGGGGAGCATCGTTTCGCAAGAAGTACGGCACCTTGGGTATGATATGAGCATTTCTACCACGGGGGACACCCGTCGTGGCTCTGTCGGCGACGCTCCCAGCTCGCATTCGCCATGATGTCCTGAGCAAATTGCAGTTTGGAAAGGACTACGTCAATGTCGACATCGGAAATGACCGACCTAATGTTTCCCTCGTGGTGCGGGCGATTCAGCATCGTTTGAATACCTATGCCGATCTCGATTTTGTCATCGAGGGCATCACCAATCCGTCGAAGATCAAGAAAACATTCATATACGCCGATAATATCGCTACCAGCGTCGAAATCATTGATCATTTAACTGAATTGCTACCTCTGGAGTACCGAGCACTCGGGATAATTCGTCCGTACAATGCAGCGCTAGGCAAGGAATACCGGCGCGAAGCAATGCAACAGTTTAGGGACGGTATTATTCGTGTCCTCGTATGCACGGATGCTGCAGGAATGGTAAGTGCCGTTCTCTGCAAACAATTACACCTGACTTACGCTTGACTAGGGCTGTAATATACCAGATATCGAAGTTGTCGTGCAGTGGAAATTGCCTGGTTCCGTCTCGATCTTTGTACAGCGTGCAGGCAGAGCTGCGCACGGGTCTACGAAGATAGGACTTGCAATTCTTCTGGTGGAACCGAGTGCGCATGGCATCGACGTCGAAGAGCTCTTGGACAAGGTGGCACCAACGCGCGGAAGAGGAAAGGGCAAGGGGAAGGCCCAAACCCAAGTTGTTGAGTCGGAAGCGGCCAAAAAGAAAAAAAACGCAAAAGCGCAAGGCGCATGCAAAGGCTCGAGGGGTTAATCGGGGCTCCGTCGGTGGTAAACATGACGCGATCTTCGTGAAAGATACACCGCACTTGGATCCCGAGGTGGCGGATGAGGGTCTGCATGTTCTGGTGCAGGCAGGGACATGCCGTCGACGTGTCTTGACCGAAATCTACAACAACAATGACCCCGGTGAGTCAGATTTGCGGTGATTCAAAAGTTTCCAAGGTACTCACAATCAAATTCAGAGTTAACAGTCCCCTGCTGCGACATTTGCGATCCATCCCTCCTCAACCAAACTCGTCCGGGAAAACTGCCTACGGTGACACGTCAGTCTGCGATCAAGCGAGGCGTGGTCAATAAGGATGTCCAAAAATCCCTAGCCGAATGGCGCACCAGCATATTCACGCGAGATTATCCATCCAGCCTTTATTCTTCATCCTTGATCTTGCGGGATGAGACCATTGGTCTGCTCTCTTCCCTTGGGCCGATAGAATCCCTTTCCCATCTGAAAACAGTGTTGGCTGGTCAATGGTTGTGGATGGACAAATACGGCGCTGCTTTGTACCTTCATCTCGCAGGACTTGCGATACCACCGATGCAACCTTTGCCGAAGAGAACTCGGGCGCCGAAACATTCCCATCCGGATACCGAAATCGGGCAGAGTACTACGATGGACGAGAATGCTCCAACGCGCCGTCGTGTTGACGTGGCAGGAGGAACAGTTGCATCAGGAAAAACCTCCTCTGGAAAATTACCTCCAATTTGGGGCAATTTCCTTTCTGCTTTCCAAACCAGGCAAATTGGAGGAAATCGAGGCAAATATCCTCTATTTCCTTGGTTGGTTCAATATCCTTGTCATCGCAGAAATATGATATATATCTGTGTAGGTCAATGTTGAAAATTTTACCTGTTAGTAACGTGCCTTTGCTCGTCATTTGGAAACAACAAGACGCTCCGTATCATCTGTTGAAAATGGAGCTTACAGTAGCAGGATAAAGACACAGAAATCGGAGAACCAAAGTTTCTGAGACTTTTTATCATACATGTAAACCCACCAGTGATTGAGCCACACTTCTCCTTGCTCCCGACCTTGCTAGTCGTCCCAGCAGACCCAATGGCAGCCTCCGACAAGTATCTGCAGCGTTGAGCAATAAAAAGACTTACGCCTAAATACACTGATCTGTGTATTTCAGGAGACCAATTCCGGCAGTACGTGCTTGTTTGAAGGACGGCGCCGGCGCATGGAGTAAGTACTGTCGGTCTGCCGGTGATTGGAGATGGTGTTGAATTTGTTTGAAGTTCTTTGCCGAGCTAACCGAGCACCAACTCCGTCGGATCAAACCATGAAACCATCACGTGTGTGCAGATCAAGGTGGTTCTTCCTTCTTGCCCTCATCTTCCTCCGTCCTCTCTCTCTTTCTTGCGGCCGCGATGCTCCGTACTCGCCCACAACCCACCTCTCATGTGAGTTAATTCTGTCAATGCCCGCACCTTGCTCACTCACCCAAGATACACGGCGTCGGAGCGGCAGTCAAAGCACCGTCGTCTAGGCGCTCGGCCAACAAACAACAGAGCTGACGAATACACCTCCCTCCCCATCGCCTTGCCCAATCCCAAACCGCGCCTCCAATTGGTGGCCGAATCTTGCCCGATCCTCGTCGTTGCGCACCGCGTGTTCTACCTTGGTGAGTGGGCCGGGTGACAGATCCAGGTCGTCGGGGCTGTAGGGTACAACACATCCATCTTCAGTCGGTCCGCCAGTGCCGCTTCCAACTTCATCTGTTTCGATATCAACATTCATTATGTCGTTTTGGACGCTGACGCGCATGCCATCATGGATGTGCTCGGCAGAACGTTGCCTGAGAGGGCAGGTGGACGACTTCGAGGGCATCGTGCACACGGTAATCGGCGTGCAGAGTGCGACATTTCCTTTATCTTTGGTGTGTTCTCATGCAAGTATGTGATTGCACCACATTCATCATCTCCTTGATTTGAACTGGGAATTCTCGTCCTCGACACAGGTCAACACTGAGTAAATTCACTGTCATCTGAGTCAATGTTACTCATCATCCTAGATCAATTATTTCCCCGAACGACGCTTGCTTCCGGTGAGTTTTTTTTTGCCTCGACAGATTGAACCAGCGTGACCATTTCTTGTAGACTTTCTTAGCGCCTCTCACACGCAAACGGCGAACAGCCACCCTGCCCGCATCCATCAGTGAGACCTGTGTTTTATCCTGCGACGCCTCTAACCACGCAACGTCCAAGTTTACTCTGGTTTGCATGTGCACTTTCTTCCAGGTCCGCCTCATCTTTGAATACTTTTCTCAGGTTTGATGTCTTTCAATTCTTCGATGCTCGGCCAATTCCGCGTCTTTACAGCAAATCTAACATGTCCCGCAGCCTTTAGGTAGGCCGTCGCCTTTCATTTGGCAACACCTCTTCTAATCTGTTTCCCTGCACAACATGCCCTAGGATGCTATATCCACAGCGTGACACAATGAACCCGAGAACAGTGAGCTGTTACCCTGGCCGCCACGGGTGAGATGATTGTTTTATCTTGAGATGAATCTGGCTCAATGCTGCGTGAACAGTGCGGCATGCTGTGGTTTCAAGTTCATCAGGATTTGGTGGTTATGGCTTGTCTCGTCGTTTAGACCATGTAATATTTAGAACGCTGTGCAATACATGTTGTTTTCGGGCTCTTTCGAGTGTATTTAAGCAGCATCTGGCAGAAGATCAGTGGGAAATCTGCTGCAAATGCAAGGTAATCCGCGGTAATTTGCCTCCAAATTGGAGGCAACTAGATAGCAACGTTACTAGCAAGGAAATCGGTCTAATCAAGGATATTATGTCCAATTTGGGGCAACTTGGAGGCAATGCTGGGAAATTGCCATGGGAGGCTTTTCCTGATGTGAGCAGCTGCCAATCACCGCACAAGCTACCGGCAGTTCTTCCCGCGGCCGCGATAGTAATCTAGCGTCGACTTCAAGCACGAGAGGGAGAGGGAGAGGACGTGGGAGGCAGCAGACCGTCGAGGAGATGAGAGCCGAGTTTGCGCAAGCAGGAGATCCGAGGCTGCAGTCTTTGTTTACGCGCCAGTCCTCGGAGTTAGCTTTGTGTACGTGATCGCGATGGAATCAGCCATCACTCTCTTCCCGATTCATTTCTGAACCGTTCAGCTCTTGTATTACCTGGTATAGTCCACGACAGGATGGGAAATACCTGTGGTTGACTTCAAAATGCTTGAAATCCCTGAATAGTCTCAATAACGTTGTAAATTAGTCGCAGGTACGCCCAAATCGGCCGAAGTGCAAGTTGGCATCAATCGACTCAAAATTCAAAAATATCCAACTTTGTCTATACGACTTTTTACTGTTTTTTTTGAAATCCAGAGGTAGTTTAGAGCTTCAAATCCTAAGTCCGAAACCTCGTTTGGCAGCATCAGCCAAACGCGACCAGATGTTCCAGTCGTTACCCAGCACTGATCTTCTTGCCCTCGTGATCGGTGCGTGGGAAACGACTGGTCGCGAGTCTAGGAAATCCTGTTTACAACAGCTCAGCTTCGGATTATGGATTCTGAGAATTTAAATTTCTAACGCATTTTTAAGTCCTGAATTCCGCGGCAACTGTTGGCAAACAACACTAAACCAGGTACACCGCATTCGACACCTTGAGTCACACTAACTTTCGATATCCTCCTCCGCAATGCCTTTTGACTGACCGTCCTCTTATCTCTCAGCTGGAGCTCAAATCAAGATCTGCCTCGCTGCTACCTGGCCCACCGTTACGGCTAGGAGTCTCACGATAGCCGCCGTCGACTTCCAACAATTTTTAACTTGCTATGTGGGCGTCGGAAATCCCTCTTTATTGTTGCTCTCTGGGTCCCGTGACGGTACTTCTCTCCACGGAGGTGCCCCAAACCAAAGGTCCTACTTAATGTGCTCAAGGCGGCAGAACTATTGTCCGCTTTCAAGATAGGCTCGTGAACCGTCAAGGTCACACCACAGACGCTTTCCCCACAAATTTCCCATCATGCCGGGCACCCGTTTTCGCGAATACATAAAGTCCCAGTCTCTTCCCCAACTTGACCCTCCCATGCCACCCGCAGCACGAAAAGACCGCTTCCACGCCTTTGGCATCCAAAGCCAAAGCACCTCCCGGTCTCTCTCGAAGGATTTCGAGGCCAAACTTGATGCTCTCGTCGACCATTTACTTGCGCTTCCCCTCGTGCAGCGGAACGCGCTGAAGCTTGAGATGGTGTGGCGTCAAGGCTGAGGATCATGAACGCCTACATACCTCTTTTTTTCTCGGTTACAGCTGCTCCAGAACGAGCTGTGGGATGAACAAGTCAAAGAATTTGGGTTTCTACCGCCCGTGCTTATCGTAATCGCGATGGAAAGTGAGGTGCGTTCGCTACATGTCCCGCTAATAATTAACAACCGGCGGATTCGTTCCAGAGTGCAGAGCATTTACTCGCAGTATGTGCCATCATCTCACAATCTCGTCCATTCTCGATTTGAATCCCTCTCAAGGTTTTCAGCGACGCAAAGGTACAGGTCTTCGACAGCGGCAAAGAACTCGGCCTCCAGAATGGTGGTATCTGCACCTTTTCCGTGGACGTCGTCGCGAAGATCGACTCTGCATCCACATCCCCCTCCGGCGCGCAAAACGGTTCACCGTAGGAATCTTCCGAGTGCTGTCTCCAGAGCAATACACCCAAAGATTCCACCCAATGCTCGACAAGTTCACTGCCCCGCCTTCGATGCAGAAGACGTACCAGAAATATGGCCTGGTGGCCATGGGTCGGCTGTCCGTTACAATTATTCGGCCCACGAGCGAGCTCATTGTTGTGCAGAATACCGTCATGATATCGATCACATGCAGGCCCTGGGGCCACCCGGACTCGGAGCGACTGACCTCTCTCAGACGCGGGGAAAGTGCGGTACGCTGCTTTCAATTTTACCTACAGCATCAGATTCCAACTCGCGCTTAGAACTAGGCTAGCACCATCGAGGTACACCTTACATCTATTTTCTGGCTCTGTGAGATCGCTCTGACAATCGCCTGCAGTGCGCACAGGACGCAGAACCTCGGAAGCTTTTTTTGGGGCGCGAAGCAGGATTTCGCCTTTAGCTCAGCGCTATGTAATTCCCTCCTTTTCATGGCAGCGGCCGTGGTGACCAAGCTCGACAAATTTTGAATGGGGGAGAGATCTTGTATGTATGTTTCTACTCTGCACCAAAGTCTGTGTTGTATTCTTGAAATTCCCGCTACCGTAAGGTACGGGTCTTAGGGAGCATGATTTTCAGATTTTGGCCGTGCATCACATTTTCGTCAGCGGTTTTCTCGTAATTTACCGCATTTTGCTGCGGCTTGTGGGAGCCGTTGTTCATGCCGATGATTGCCGGGATAAATTGAATAATCCTGCTTACTATGATCTTGCAGAATCTTCTCGATCGCCACGTCGGTACTATTGATGGCCACCTTTGCAAAGTTTTTGATGGAGGTGCGGCTGAAGCATCTAGGCTCGGATTCCTCTGAAATTTGGACTGCGGTGAGCCCAGCATGTCATTAGCTCCGTTGAATATTTGCAGACTTTTTTGGCAACTGAGAAGGGAGCCTAGAAGATGCCAAGAAGAAAACCCAAATTACCCACCTTTGCAAAAACTTCGGATCTTGATTTCCTTTAGGTTCAAATAGGGCCCAAGCATTCTATAAACTTGGCAGTACATTCACAGATACTGGAATTATCTCCTTGTTTCATCCCGAGGCAATTGAGCTTGAATTGAACTCGCCAGATCGAATTTTTGCAAAGGTGTACCACCACATTGCTGTGCTCATGGCTCGCTCCGTAACGTTCTGCAAAGTCCCGCTTTCCACCTCTGTTGATTCTCGCTCTGCCAGATCTTTGGTGACACTGGACTGGCCATGGGTTCTATTGTCCGGCATTCCTGCTCATCAATTTGTTGTCTCTGGTATTCTGACGCTTCCATATGGCGACACTTGTTTGCTATATGCACATGGAACTTTCTGTAACCACTGCTCTCCCATCCGACCTTGTTCTAGGTCGTGATTGGCTCTTCTCCTGTCGCAAACCCTTCCGCACGCTTCCTTCCATCTCTCTTCGGGGATTGTCCACCCTAGCCAGCAACCGACGAGTACTTTTCTTCCAATCACATATGTCCAATGTCTTAATCACATTTCTAGATTCATGCTACTGTTCTACTGCAAATACTTCCGCTATGGAGGTTGATACAGTGGCCGACAGTATTATGCCATTACAGCATAAGTACTGCCATTGCTTGTCTGAATCAGAACTTTAATTTTCTACCAGCTCCCAGACGTAGCTGCATCTGCGATGAACCTTTAGTTTGCTGCTGTCCATCTACGTCTGGTTGCCCGCCATTTGCTGAATTTATGACTTCTAGTTGTCGTATCTCTTCTTTCATGCCGATTCATTCACAATACAGTGATCTATTGATTTACATGCCATTCTGCATGCCAGTATGACTTTTGGTGCAATGTCGACGTATTCTCCTTCATCATAATGCGACGGGAGCTTGCGCTGATTACACTGTGGATGCGTGTTTGTTTCGTCGCCCAGACCGCTCTGCATGTCGTGCCCTCTCGCAAAATTTCACTTCTGCTGCAGAGATGTCGAATTCGGTTCTGAATATTCTTCTCGAGGCCGACCATTAGCAAAAGCCTGCTGAAAATCTATCACACTTGGCTGCCACTTTATATATATATGCGGCTGGTGTTTGGACTGTCCGATTTAAACTCTGTGCAACTATACGAAAGCAGATGGACACTATGACAACAGCAAATGCAAATATCTGTTTGTCTGCTTCAATTGCCGACTTTTCAACTCCTTTGAAAGTCATCGAAAACCCGTTCTTTTATCAATTGCTGCATTTCACTGGATCGATCGATATTCCAGAAAAATCAACAATTAAGTGCCTACGTGCTAAATTTACAGAGCATATGCTGTCCGGAAGTTCGGAACTTGCACCAGTTTTCCGAATCTCATCCTCCGATATCTCTTCCCAATGGTTTGTGTTTCCCTGACTGTGCAAACATTTGTGATGAATGGCAAGCAAACAATATTGATGTTGATCTACAAGTTCACATTCTAACCGCTGTCTATGGAAGCAATGTTACCCCCAACTCGTTGCGTAGGGTCCTGTCGAGTCTGAAAACAGAACACGAAGGTGCAAATAGTATTGGCCAGCTTCGTACGGCTCAAAGAATATATTACTGATCTATGTTGAGGTAAAGAAAATTGAATGGTCCGAGGAACAAGAATGTGCTGCCCGCGCAAAATACGATGAACAACTTGAATGCATTGTACGACAGGTATGGGCCCCGGCTTGTATCTCAGTCACTATAAAGAATAAAAGCCTATGCATTATTCGAGAGCAGACAAGTTCTGAGGCCCTATCCACATTCACTTATGCTGCATGTGCTGAATCGATCCCGCAGCGTTCACATTGTCCGGTGGTCCTTGGTGACCCTGGTTTCAACTCGGATCTTCTCGAACGCCCAAACTTGAAATTTGACGAGGCTAATCTACTGGACTCCTACAAATGGCTGCACCCAGACTGTGTTCCACCGCCTGTGTCCTTTGATGAAGGGCCGTTGCATGGCCATAGTTGAATTCAGTTACATCGGGTAGCGGGCCGTGCCGCTTGCCGGCCTTACATGCTTTATTTGATTTCACACATTTCACCGGCCCGTGATAAATTCCCGCCTCTGGCTAAGCTCGGTGTTCTGAGGCTCGTAAAAAAGAATTCAAGCAACATTCGTAAATCATGATTAGTCTCGCACCAAATGGCAAATTATCCCACTCGAACTCAATGATTCCAGATCTAGATCCGGATCCGGGGTAGTATCATACGACATTGCCCACCAACTTGAATTCACAACAGAAAAGAACAGCCCATCCATGTCTCCCATTTGATTTTTGTTCCGAATTTTAATGCATTCACTGTCTCAGTGTCTCGCATATCAAACAAGGTAATTTTGAAGCGACGGATAAACGAGAGCAAGATTTCAATTATAATTATATTACAAGCGCTCGCAACACACAACGCTGGATGGATATACTGTACTCTTCGACTCGGTAACCATCCATCCATCCATCCATCCATGTAATAGATGGCCGATTTCGCAAGTCGATTCCGTTCCGCGATGGCTCTGCCGAAGCGCGATACAAAGCTCCCAAGCGATCGCAAGCGAGGCGGGAGCATCCAAATCCGAAAACCCAAATAGGCAACTCGCTGGTCCGTGCGCGGGCCCTTTCAGAGAGACGGGACGACGAAAAGAAAAGGCAGGGAGCGAAAGGAGACGACGGGTGAGACGAGGAAGAGAATAAGCGAAGGGAGGGGAGAGGAGGGAGGAAGGATGGAAGAGGGAGAGGGAGGGGAGGGGAGGGGACGATGGATGCGACGAAGGGAAAGGAAGGGGAAAAGCAAAGAACGGGTGGGAGAAGAGAGACCGAGGGGGACGAAGGGATGGACGGAAAGGAAAGGCAGGGAGAGAGGATGGGGACGATGGCTGGGAGACCGAGGGATTAGGGCGAGGAAAAAGAAGGATGCCGCAAAGAGGAGTGGAGTAACAATCAAAGAACGAAAAGACGTAGCACGAAACTCCCCGTGCCTGTCCCCCTCCTCCCCCTCCGTTCCCCTCCCGTCCATCGTCTCCCCTCCCCCTCCCCGCCCTTCGTCGTCCCCTCCACGAGCGGCATGCCCTTAAATACCAGCCCCACGCCTACCCCGCGTTCATGTCCGCGCTCGCCCCCTGCTCCACCCCGCGGCCACCCCCAACGCGCTTGCACAGCCGGTCGAGACAGCCATCGCCCCGTCCCCGTCTCCCCGCCCATCGTCTCCATCGCCATGTATCGTTTCACCCCCAGAAGACAGAAGGAATAAGACGAAAGACGCACCAAACGCGACGAGCGCAAAGCACCCGATGAGCACGGCGCGTGGGGGTCCAAAGACGCCATGCGAAGAAGGCCAGGCGATGGATAGGCGTTGAGACGAGGACCTGCGCGGTCCCTATATCAGTATCGGTACGCGTACGCAGGACTCGGGGGATGGGAGGGAATGGGGCGGGGGCGGAGAGGGAGAGGGGCGGAGAAGGAGAAAGAAAGGGGACGCACCACGAAGATGGACTCTGTGCAGTGCGGATGAGGATGACGACTGCGCTCAGACGAGCGTAGCTGTGAGGAATACTATGCGCGCGCAGGGGGCTCAGCAAGGCAACAGGCACCAGTCAAGACCACAGGGGAAATAGTCCAGTTGCTGGCCTGGGTACGCATTTGTATGAGTATGAGATAATCAGTTGACGACGAAACGCGGGACGCACCGTACTGCAGCACGAGCGGCTGGTACATCTCGAAGCCCGTATTGAGCGTCTCCACAACGAAGAGGTAGAACACCTCCGGGGTACGAGTCTCAGTATCGCTGCGCGCCATCCGACTTCCACCAATCCGACTCTGAACGCGCACGCACGAGGTATCGCATCCACGCGCCATCCCTGCATTGCATCGTCAGTCCCTGCGCAAGCGCAGCACGTCAGAAGGGGCGTGCGCACCGGCACCCTTGCCGCATGAAAAGACCATCCATCGCCGACAAAGACCTGGCATAATGCCGCTTTAGTAGTAATCCCGGTGCGACAACGAGACCAGCGCACATACGCACCCCGTATAGGATCACATGGAAAAATACACCTGCGTGCAGTGTTCGCTCCGCGCGCTCCAGCCGAGAGTCAGCTAGTCAGCATTGGGCCATATCTGTCGATGTGATGACGGTGTGAGCTTTTCTTGGCGGACAAGAGGCGGGTGACGCACGTCGTCGGGGTGCGCCGCTACGACCCAGCGCCAACGAGACGTTCGCAGGAAGAGATCGGCAGTTCTCTCGGACGTCCGGTCGAGTTACACCGTGATCGCGTCGTCATTCTTCCAGCCTGAAATCGGCTCCTTCATTCGATTCTACTCGTCGTCCTAGTATCTGGAGGAGCACCATGATCACGACACGAGTCGATCTTCCTTTCCGACATTTGGCGGGGCTGAAACGATTGGTGAGCTGGCACAATGTCAAGATGACCAAATACCCAATCTACACCGCGGATCGCATAATACCCAATTCAGCTGATCGCGAGGCATAAGAACAGCTACGCGAAGACCCCTCATGGCCTTGTGGTCCAGAGGCAAGATACTTGCTTTGGGCTTTTGTAGGCAACTGCAAGTGACCTGGGTTCGATTCCCAGCAAGGCCCTAGTTTGCTTTTTTGTGTCTTTCCTTTTTCGCTTTTTTCCTTTTTCGTGAGCGTGGTAGATTGTCGGTTTGTTGTCTTGTCACATTGAGCGTTTTTGAGCCTCGATACAGTACTTCTGCATCCTGCCTGGCGACCACACCCGGCCCATCTGCCTTCAGAGCATGGTCTACATACCTTTGTTCTAACTTCTCGCTACCACTGTTTCGACGCCACGTCACCGTTTTCCGCTGTTTTGCTAGTCTCTCTTGACAGACGCTCTATATCAGTACTTCCTCGTGCCTCGGTTGATATAGACTGTTTTGCAAGGTCTTCCGGCTGTCTAGTGTGGAATCTGGATGCTAGTGGCTCGAGCAAAATCCGAAATCTTCCGCAGTTACGTTCTCCCGCCATGGCCATTGACATCGTCCACACTAGTGGTGGCGAGATCACCCGCGGGAAATATGCAGCTCTCTCAGGCACCGGCTTATCTCGGGCACGGTCTGTCTGAGCCCAGACCTCGTCCCAAGCCGTCTTCAGGCTTGTCTTGTCGGCTCTCTTATCGACCGGTCCCGGTCCCATCGACATCCAGCGAGAATCGGCTCCATCTTCCTTTTTCTTGTCATATGTACCTCACTTGCATTCGCTCGCTTTCCACGCAACCGTTCGTTTACTTTTCTTTCTTCCACTTTCTTTCCACGGCATCCCATCCCATCCCATCTCATCCCATCTACACTACGAACGGGCCCGAGCCCGAGTCTATTCAAAAAAAAAAGTCAATCCTCGCGTACCTTCCTGGCAAGCGATTCGTCTCGATTCTAGACTAGGACTGGGACTGGGATTGGGATGAGGATGAGGATTGGAAGTGGAAGTGGAAGTGGAACTTGCCGCGCATGATAAAGGTGCTCCCATTCATTCTAGCTCCACAATCCACAATTGCAATGCACATCCAGGGATGTCGCCTACTGACCATTTGTTTTCTTTTTCTTCTTTTTTTTGGGGGTGAGAGGCCTCGCCCTCCACCGGATTTTACAGTGTATCTTGTGTTGTAATCGGTAAAGCGTCTCTTCCTGCCAATATTCATACCACCTCCACGCATCTCACCTATTGAAAGAATTTCTTTTCAAAGACCGTTGCTTCGCAGGGCAATCACTCTACATACAGTATCGCCTCCTCAAACCACGCTAATATGCGTGTGCAATAAGATCGGCATTCCTCTTCGACAGAGGCGGTACACACCTACGGTTAATTTATGAGTTATGCATTTTTATTTTAGAAATTTTTAGTACTAGTGCGGGCGGACCGATTGGCGCCGAAGCGACGACGATGGCCACAGATCCAGCGCAAAGACGACGACGGTACGAACTGTCCGTTCAGTTGGTTTTATGTACCACCGACCGTCTCCATCCGTATAGGCCTCACCCCAACATTTCTATCGAGTACATATAATTATAAGCAAACGACACTCCTCTTCAACTACGCACCCGCAATCGGCAGGGTTATGCATTTTTAGTGCTACTAGCGTACTTATCAGCGTGGAACCGACGACGATGGCCATGGATCCAGCGCGGAGGCGACGACGGTACGGACTGTCCGTTCAGTGGGTTTTACCACTGAACGTCCGCTTCTGTATAAGACGATTGAAATTGCTGTGTCTCGTAAAGGGTGATCCGAACGGTGTCAGAATGGACCTTGAAGCAGGTAAGTACGTACTTGTCTATTTGGCGCTTGGGCGGACGCGATGCAGCGCGGAAGGGACGATGTTCCGAACAGGCTCTGCCCGTTCGTTTGTACTACCGACCGTCATCCAATCCATAGGACGAAACATTCGAATTTCTGTGTCTCGTAAACCGAACGATGTCAGAATGGAACTCGAAGCAGGTGCGTACTTAGTACTTATCCATTTGGCGCTTGGGCGGAGGCGATGCAGCGCGGAGGCGATGATGGTACGAACAGGCTCCGCTCGGTCATTCGTCCTAAACCCCTACAGGCTACTGCACGTCCGGGGTCCGTATAAAAGGCCTGCACATTCCTCGTCATCATCATCCGCACTCCAGCCTCCCTCACTTCGCATTGTCTATCATCCACTTCAGCACAATGCTCATCCGTATCCAAACCCACTTTCTGCTCCTCGTACTTGCGCTCCGCGTGGCTGGTCAACGGTGTAGGATATTCCGGCCCTGCGAGGAAAACGAATGCTGCATTGGAATTCCGTTAATGCGCGTGAGTCTCCCAATATCTACACGCTGTCAGTTTGTGTAATATCACTTGGTATTAGCAATGCGTCCCACTAGTCACGGAAGGCGCCTCATGCAATGAATCTATGGACTGCCCGAGGTGTGCCTCTGGCCTCGAATGCGTGGATGGCAAATGTAGTAGTGCCACGGTGGACCAGCCCCAAAGTCTATCCGATATTACAGAAGACCTGCCGCCAGTTGGGTTGTAGGGTCCGCGAAGTCCAGAAATTGATCATGACTGCAGTGTTGGGTGGTTCAGATTCTATATATGCTTCTCGTTTACACTACTACGTCTTTCTGTTGTGCTTTTGATTCGTAATTCATTGGAGTCCGGTTTTTGAATTGGCTCGGGTTTTACGACACATTGCATGTTGAAACCGAACCATGTTTCAAAACTACTAGTAGGCGGGTATGTATGATAATGATACCCGGTTGCCCGGTGGTTGAGGAGGCCCCCGGAAAGTTCGGTCCTCATAATCAAACCATGTTAATATGTGTGGAATAAATTCCTCTTGTCTACAAATGCGCTACGAGTGCGAAAGCGACGAAGATACGAACACGCTGCCCGTTCGTCTGTCCTAGTACTGAACGTCCCCATCCGTACAGGACTATTGAACGATCGGAATTTCTTTGTCTCGCAAATGGTGTTAGCATGGAAGCGGTACACACTTATCCATTTGGCACTTGCACGGAAGCGACAACGATGGATCCAGCGTAGAGGCGACGACGGTGTTGGAATTCGAGTCCGTCGCTCGCAGTTACCGCCGCCGCCACTGGAGCATCGAGGCAACAGGTACATTATCTAGTCTCCCTTCCTTCCATTTACCGTCCTGTACTTGCATTTCCCTCTACTCGGTTATATTCTTAGATATATTTATTCCTAACGAGATATTGTACAAGTACGTATACGTAGTAATTTCCGAATGAACCCTTTGCGCGTTTGCGAGGGTCCTCTGCCAATCACAAGTAACGGATTTGGACACCGTTATTTCAACAGACGTTACGAATGGCGAGCTCCGGCCGTTCGTTTGCCCTAGACTCTTGCAGACTACTGCACGTCCGGGATCCGTATAAAAGGCCCACATTCCTCGTATGGATCATCATCCGCACTTCGCCTCATCTACCCATTCACCTGCATGATGCTCATTCGTATCCAAACGCACTTTCTGCTCCTCGTGCTTGCGCTCTGTGTGGCTGGTCAAGAACGGTGTGGCTTTTTAAAATCGCTGATCTGCAGAGAAACCGAATGCTGCAGTCGATCTCTACTGTCAATCCTGGGCGTGAGTCTCCCAATATCTGCACGCTGTCAGTTTGTGTAATACCTGGTACCAGGTATGCCGCGAAAGGGCCACTAAAGGCGCCAAATATAATGACACATACTGCTGTGCCAAGGGCCTCAATTGCCAGGAAGGCGTATGTATTGATCCTGCTGGGAGACATGCTGTAGGGTCTTCGAAGTCCACAAATTGATCATGACACTTGGGTGGTTCGGATTCTATATATGTTTCTCGCTTACACTAGTGCGTCTTTCTGTTGTGCATTCGAGTCGTAATTCATCGCAGTCTGGTTTTTGAATATTAATCGGTTTGTTGTGCGCCGCGCACTCTGCACACCGAGGCTGTATTTTGAAACCGAACGATGTTCAGAACTAGCCTAATATGTATAATAATTAATAATAATACTCAATTGCTTGGCGGCTGAGGAGCCGGAGAATGGTTAATTTGAAAAGGGGGGGAAGGTGTCGAGGACGTACCGTATGAACTATGTAAAGGACCTGCATATCGTCTCTCGCTCTTTTGCGGCCTATGGCTCATTATGTAAAAGGAGCGACCTTTACAGCAAATGCTCAACCGCTCTTACCATCACGCCCCTCCCACGATATCAGTTCCCAGTGATTGCGGTAGAACAAGTCCATCCGCGTTATTGGAGATCGTACTGGGTAAATTCCTGAGCAGACATTTAACAGAGTACAAGTCGGCGAGATCCAACTGAAGAAATTCAGCTTACTTCAAGGCCTGGGATTTCAAATGATCGATAGTCTCCTTAAGGCTTACTCTGGGTTCCCGCACGACGACGCAATCCTTGGCGTTGTGTTGAAGGATCGCGTGAATCGTGTGCTCCGAATCAAAGAGATTCATTTCACTTTGGAATAGGGTTCAATTATCTCGACCTGCGACTTATCTCCCCTCAGATCCCTGATCAGGACCTTGACAAGCTGCACACCCGGCAGCACTAGTCCGCTGCTCTCAACACAGAGAGTTAGGGGGAGTAAATGTTTAGTAGCGTAGGGTTTCGGGAATGCCTATTTATTCTAGTACTTGAACGAAGGATGAACACCTATTGATGACCAATTAATTCGTAATTTCACAATCTGACGATATAATCTTAGTGCTCCTCTCTCTCTTTGCGACTCCTTTTGATTCTGGACCTCTACCACCTGCGGGACCTCCGACAGAAATTTATATCTTCCTCCTCTTCTTAGCTTTCTCCTGCTTAGTAGGACGGTCCCTTTCTCGAGTTCTCCTTATACCAACTTCGTATCTTCTCTCTTTGTGATCTTTTCTAGTGTGACTTCCTTATGCATCAGAATCTGGTACCGCTTCAATTGTGTAGGGGTGGTCCATAGGGAGAACTCACCACCTACCTTAGCCGGTAAACTCAAGGTCGATTTAAACAAATCTGCTGGGGATCTGTATGGTTTAACTTCCACAAACCACAATCTGGCACAAAAACAATATTCTTCCTACAAAACGAATAAATAAAATTTGAATAGAATGTTCATAACTGCAGTGTTGATGGAGGAAAGCTGCAAAGGTCACAATATAGTAATATCAGACTCCCATGTGGATGAATGGCACCCATCGCTCGTAAGGGACCTTTCTTCTCTTCAGCTCTTTGACTGCAAGGTGTAAAGCCTCGGCTGCATCGGTATGTTTGGGTTGTTGACCTTCGCGAAAAAGATGGGAGTATACACTCTCTGCAACGGTCGGGCCATCGTTGTCATTCATAGACCACATGGTTCCAATTGCACTTTGGAAACCTGCAGTAATGAATCCACCACCCAGATGAAATGATTCATTCGCCAGTTTGGCATCTCCCATGGCTGTCTGGCATGCAGCGAGAAAGACAAACTGAGCATTGGGCAGAGGCATGCGAAGGATTGTGTCCAACTCCAACTTGCCTTCATACAGCCGAAGATGGCTTTGTGTGGGGTCCTCGAGATTTTGATATCCATGACAAGCTAAATGAACCCAGGAGCACTCCTGCAGCTGAAGTTTCACCGCATCCACTGTTGCCTGGTCTCCGACAAGGCACTGAACATAAGAGTCTTTGGTGATGGAGAGAATTTTGTTAACTTCCAGCTCTACACCTTTGAGGGAGTTACTTCGATTGGAATCAGTGTGTGTAACTCCAACAACTACCAATTTGGGTGTAGTGCTGGATGATTTTCTACCATATGCATCAAGGAGAGATCCAAGGGTAGCTGTGTATGAATGGATGAATTCATCTGTAGGTGGGCTTGCATGTAACGGCAGTCCTGTAAATGCACCAGTTGGCAGCCACCAGAGCCTGCCATTGAAAATACCCCGCTAAAGAACAAGATTAGTTGCGAAAGAAAGAGCCGCATATTTTCACTAACTGATTTTAAAACCGTATAGACTGGGCCACCGACATTAATCCAGAGCCAGTTCAACAGATCTTGAAAATATTCCTGAGTCGATTTGTGTGCAAATTGTTCACACCAGGCAAAGAGTCTGGAGGATGAGGATTGGCTTCGGTTTCGAACATTGCCATAACGAAGCAAGTCTGTCAGTATGCCTCGTTGTGATTTCAGCAGGTCTAGCGTGACAGTTGGGAGTGGAACGTGAACTGGGTCTGAGGTTGGATTGAGAAGGATTATTGCATCACAATGAGCTTTGTGACTGGTGAGGATTATGACAGGTCCTCCTTGTGCTGCATGACAAAGAACACTGTAGGACTTTGGAAGAAGAAAATATTCAAAGCCTGGCTGTTTGCGAATGTCATCCAGGAGTTTCTCTCTGTCTTCAACAATACTGATCGGAGAGTCAGTGAGTTGTCCACTGTAAAGTTTTGAAGACAGTTCTATGAATGTCCTAGCCTGATCAGCTGGGAGTGCATCAACATTTGTCTTCAGTTGAAGCATCTGTTGAAAAATAGTGGCAAGTCCTTGCTCAAGAAATTCGACAGCAACATGAAATTGCATGAGGTCAATGCATGTTCGCACGGCAGTTGAGGTTGCACCTGAAAATCAAGCCTTTGAACAGCATCATGGCGCACAGGGATGGAATGTCCAATCCACAGTATTTCTGGGAGTAGATTAAAGGCTGCATTGAATGCACGGATACAATCGTCTGGGTCAAATTCTTGAGCGAAATTTGCCCAAAAGAGAGCCTGCTGCCATGATATTTCAGGGCGAGAACTAGCAAGCTTAAAGGACTCATTATAGTGGGTCTGGAGGGCTGCACGGTCCTCCAGGCCTCTCAGCCTCTATATCGATCTGTGAATGAAATGGCAAGACCTTGCAATCGGCCTGCTCGATCAGGATGTCCAGATGGAGTCAGGTCTACTGCCTTCTGCTTGTTCTGCAGTGCAGCCTCGAGGTCTTTGAGGTCACCCAGCCTCTGATATCGGTCCCTGAATGATACGGCAAGACCTTGCAATCGGCCTGCTCGATGAGGATGTCCAGGTGGAGTCAGGTCTACTGCCTCCTGATTTGTTTGCAGTGCAGCCTCGAGGTCTTTGAGGTCACCCAGCCTCTGATATCGATCTGTGAATGATGTGGCAAGACCTTGCAATCGGCCTGCTCGATCAGGATGTCCAGGTGGAGTCAGGTCTACTGCTTCCTGATCTGTTTGAAGTGCAGCCTCGAGGTCTTTCAGGTCACCCAGCCTCCGATATCGATCTGTGAATGATACAGCAAGACTTTTCAATCGGCCTGCTCGATCAGGATGTCCAGGTGGAGTCAGGTCTACTGCCTCCTGCTTGTTCTGCAGTCCAGCCTCGAGGTCTTTGAGGTCACCCAGCCTCTTATATCGATCTGTGAATGATGCAGCAAGACCTTGCAATCGGCCTGCTCGATCAGGATGTCCAGGTGAAGTCAGGTCTAATGCTTCCTGGTAGTTTTGCAGTGCAGCCTCGAGGTCCTTCAGCTCACCCAGCCGCTGATATCGATGTGTGTATGATGCAGCAAGACCTTGCAATCGGCCTGCTCGATCAGGATGTACAGGTGGAGTCAGGTCTACTGCCTCCTGATCTGTTTGCAGTGCAGCCTCAAGGTCATTCAGGTCACCCAACCTCTGATATCGATCTGTGAATGATGCGGCAAGACCTTGCAATCGGCCTGCTCGATCAGGATGTCCAAGTGGAGTGAGGTCTAGTGCTTCCTGGTCGTTTTGCAGTGCAGCCTCGAGATCTTTCAGGTCACCCAGTCTCTGATATCGGTTCCCAAAGGATGCAGCAAGACCTTGCAATAGGTGTGCTCGATCAGGATGTCCAGGTGGAGTCAGATCTACTGCCTCCTGCTGGGTTTCCAGTGCAGCCTTGAGGTCTTTCAGGTCACCCAGCCCCTGATATTGATCTGTGAATGATACAGCAAGACTTCTCAATCGGCCTGCTCGATCAGGATGTCCAGGTGGGGTCAGGTCTACTGCCTCCTGCTTGTTCTGCAGGGCAGCCTCGAGGTCTTTGAGGTCACCCAGCCTCTGATATCGATCTGTGAATGATGCGGCAAGACCTTGCAATCGGCCTGCTCGATCAGGATGTCCAGGTGGAGTCAGGTCTACTGCCTCCTGATCTGTTTTCAGTGCAGCCTGGAGGTCTTTGAGGTCACCCAGTCTCTGATATCGATCTGTGAATGATGCGGCAAGACCTTGCAATCGGCCTGCTCGATCAGGATGTCCAGGTGGAGTCAGGTCTACTGCTTCCTGGTTGTTTTGCAGTGCAGCCTCGAGGTCTTTCAGGTCACCAAACCTCTGATATTGCATCCCAAAGGATACAGCAAGAACTTGCAATCGGCCTGCTCGATTATGATGTCCAGGTGGAGTCAGGTCTACTGCCTCCTGCTTGATTTGCAGTCCAGCCTCAAGGTCTTTCAAGTCACCCAACCGCTGATATCGATCTGTGTATGATACAGCAAGACCTTGCAATCGGCCTGCTCGATCAGGATGTCCAGGTGGAGTCAGGTCTAGTGCTTCCTGGTAGTTTTGCAGTGCAGCCTCGAGGTCCTTGAGCTCACCCAACCGCTGATATCGATCTGTGTATGATACAGCAAGACCTTGCAATCGGCCTGCTCGATCAGGATGTACAGGTGGAGTCAGGTCTACTGCCTCCTGATCTGTTTGCAGTGCAGTCTCAAGGTCATTCAGGTCACCCAACCTCTGATATCGATCTGTGAATGATGCAGCAAGACTTTGCAGTCGGCCTGCTCGATCAGGATGTCCAGCTGGAGTCAGGTCGACTGCCTCCTGATCTGTTTGCAGTGCAGCCTCGAGATCTTTCACGTCACCCAGCCTCTGATATCGTTCCTGAAGGATGCAGCAAGACCTTGCAATCGGTCTGCTTGATCAGGATGTCCAGGTGGAGTGAGGTGTAGTGCTTCCTGGTAGCTTTGCAGTGCAGCCTCAAGGTCTTTCAGGTCACCAGGCTCTGATATCGGTCCCCAAAGGATACAGCAAGACCTTGCAATCGCCTGCTCGATCTGGATGTCAGGTGGAGTCAGGTCCACTGCTTCTGCTTGTTTTGCAATGCAGCCTCGAGGTCTTTCAGGTCACCCAACCTCTTATACTGGTCCCCAAAGGATACAGCAAGACCTTGCAATCGGCCTGCTCGATCAGGATGTCCAGGTGGAGTCAGGTCTACTGCTTCCTGTGGTTTTGCAGTGCAGCCTCAAGGTCTTTCAGGTCACCCAACCTCTGATATTGGGCCC